>CABHPQ010173893.1:0-72743 GCA_902168405.1 Peromyscus aztecus | reverse complement strand
CCTTAGCTTGGCTTCTTTCTAGCCAGCTTTCCTTAACTTAAATTATCCCATCTATCTTTTGCCTCTGGGGTTTTACCTTTCTCTATTTCTGTATATCTTTTCTTTACTTCTTACTCTGTGGCTGGCTGTGTAGCTGGGTAGCTGGCCCCTGGTGTCCTCTCTCCTTCTTTTCTCATACCCTAAATCTTTTCTTTTCAGATCTCTCCTTCTATTTATTCTCTCTGCTTGCCAGCCCCACCTATCCTTTCTCCTGCCTGGCTATTGGCTGTTCAGCTCTTTATTAGACCAATCAGGTGTTTTAGAAAGGCAAAGTAACACAGCTTTATAGAGTTAAACAAATATAACATAAAAGAATTCAACACATCTTTGCATCATTAAACCAACATTCCACAGCATAAATGAATGCATAAATAGATGTAAATGTATAAATAGATGGTCATGGCATCTATTCATAGCAATAGAAACCCTAAGACAGCTTGTCATTGGAAAGCCTTGGAAATACTGAGACACAATGCTTTGATTTGTCTGATCAGCACATGAAAGAAATTTTCAGATAGAAAATTTCAGTGTTGATAGTAGTAACAAATAGTATAAGAGCTAAAAGAATAAGACTAAAAAGCAAACAACTACAGTCATAGTTTTGGTCCTATTAATTGAAAAATATAAAAAATCTTTTTAAACCTTTGAGTTGTGACTGGACACCAGTTAGTTGCATTGGAGTAATGATTTTGCTCATCTGCATAGAATCAAAGAAACCATTGATACGAACTTGAAGAAAATGCTCAGGCCTTTCTAGCACAATCCCCAAATACCTGGATCGCAGTTTTACATCGGTGTAAGGACATGGCAACTCTTAAAGGATACACTTAATTTGGGGCTGGCTTACAGAGATTTAGTCCATTATTATCATGGTGGTAGAAAGCATGGCAGCATGCAGGCAGACATGATGCGAGAGAGGTAATTGAGAGATCTGATACATCCAGATTGGCAGGCAGCAGGAAGGGACAGTGAACCACCAGGCCTAACTTGAGCTTCTAAAACCCACTCCAGTGGCACACTTCCTCTAACAAGGCCACACATCCAGCAAGGTCATACTTCCTAATAGTACCTCTCCCTATGGGACCATATGGGACATTTTTATTGAAACTACCATATTCCATTCCCTGCCAACCATGGGCTTGTAGACATATCATAATGAAAAATATGTGTAGTCCAACTTCAAAAGTCCCTATAGTCTGTAATAGTCTCAAACTTTTTTAGAAGTCCAAAGTGTCTTCTGAGACTCTTGACAATCTCTTAACTGTAACTCCTGGAAAATCAAAATGAAAAATCAGATCACATACTCACAACACATAATGACACAGGATGTACAGTACTGTCCCAAAAAGGGAGGAAAGGGAGGAAAAAGAGGAAATTCTGGACTAAAGCAAGACCAAAAACCAGCTGGTCAGACTCTAAACTCTGCATGTCCATGTCTGATGCAAAAACACTCTTCAGGTCTCCAACTTCTTTCAGCTTTGTTGACTGCAACACACTTCTTTCTCTGGGGCTGGTTCCACTCCCTGTGAGCAGCTTTCCTCAGCAAGTAGTCCACTACTCAGCCATCTCCAACATCCTGGAGTCTCTAAGGCCATCCAGGCTTTGACTACACAGCTTCACACAATGGCCCCTCTAGGCCTCCATGCAGGGACATCCCTGGAACATGCCTGGTCTCAGTGACTTTCCTTAGTCACAGAGGGAGATTCCATAACCTCCTTCTTTCTATCCTTGATTCTAAAGCCAGATGTATATGGCTGAAGCTGCCAAGTTCTGCTGCTTGCTGGGGCTGTTGAGTGGCCCCCTCATTCAATTACATCTTAACCAGCTTTCTGTTTTCAATGATTTCAGTGAAGTCTAAGCTTCAGTGTTCTGAAACTCCATCTGTAGATAAGTCTGGCCTCAAACTCAGAGACCCTTCAGTCTCTGTCTCTGGAGTACTGAATCACTATGCCTGGCCCTAGGATTTTCTTTAATTTCTTTTTGCCTTTCTTTGTTTCCTTTTCACAAGTTGGAAGTGAGCTGGGTGAGGTCTTGCCTTGAGATCACCACTCCCTTTATTCCATTTAGCATCAGCTTCTTCTTTAAACCTTTTAATCTACATTTTGTATTTTTCCTTGCTTAGCTTGCTCCTTTTTATTATAGATCTGCATAATACTGGCCACTATTAACGACACAACATAGTCAATGGTAGGTTGTTTGGAAATCTCTTCTGCCAAAGCAGTTAATCCTTAACTCTTCAATTTAGCCTGAGGCAGATTTTTCTGGACAAGGGTAGAAAGCAGCCACATTCTTCACCAAAACATAACAAGGATGATATCTAGGTCACATATTAATATTCTTCTCCTCTGAAACCTCTCAAGCTGGTCCCCAACAGTCCAAATCCCCTCATCATCACTGTCTTCCATGCTCCTGCTAGTATATTCCATTAGGCCTGCTTAAAATGTCCAATCATTTTTCTTTTTTGTTTTTCTAGTCTAAAGTCCCAAAGAGTTCCATATTCCTCCAAGCAAAAGCATGGTCTGGCCTATCATAGCAGTTCCCCAGTCCCTGGTACCAACTTCTGTCTTAGTTAGGATTTATATTACTGTGGATAGATGCCATGACCATGGCAACTCTTGTAAGGAAGCATTTAATGTGGGGCTGGCTTACAGTTCAGAGGTTTAGTCCATTATCATCATGGTGGGAAGGTGGTGGCTCTCAGGCAGACATGGTGCAGGAGAGGTAGCTAAGAGTTCTATAAGCAGATCAGTAGGAAGCAGGAAGGGACAGTGAGACACTAGGCCTGGCTTGAGCTTCTGAAACCTCAAAGCTCACCTATATGAGTATGAGTATGAGTATGGAAGGACATACTTCCTCCAACAAGGACACATCTACTCCAACAAGACCATACTTCCTAATAGTGCCACTCCCTATGAGCATATGGGGGCCGTTTTTATTCAAACTACCACACAAGCCATTGAAGTAGAAACTAAGGTAGAGTTTAGGTCATTCTGAAATGCTGGTGAGATCATCTAATGGGCTGGGTTCCACACAAAATGAAAGGGTATAAAATAGAAAGCCAGATCAATGCTAGGTGGATATTTTGTCACCTTCTCTCAAATGCCATAGCGATGGTGAACAGAATTTCTGTTTTAGGAAATGTGATTATACCTCCTTTGAATATGACTCTGAATAATAATTAAACAATGAGCCAAAAGGCTTAAATGAAGTAACATACAATATCTGTTGTTTCCTTTCATTTTCTTTTAAAGGTACGATGAAGACTCTAGACCTTAATTTCATAACCTGGCTCTGTACTTGTTTTTTCCCTTGTCTGTCTTATTTTTTCTTTAAGATTTTTTTTATTCATTTTTACATATCAATCACAGGTTCCCCTCTCTTCCCTCCTTCTCCTGCCTCCCCAGCTACCCCTGCAATCCACCCCTCATTCCCTCCTCTGAAAAGGTAAGACCTTCCATGGGGAGTCAGCAAAGCCTGGTATATTCAGTTGATGCAGGTCCAAAGCCCTCCCCCTGCATCAAGGCTGTGCAAGGTGTCCCACCATAGGTGGTGGGCTCCAAAAAGCCCGCTCATGCCCCAGGGATGGCTCCTGATCTGTACTTGTAAATAGCTGGAGGAGGACACTTTATCTACAAACACATTATTCTGTGCATGTCTGTGTTGAAGGCAGAGTGATCTGTATCTGTGACCTGTGTGAGTACAAAACACCTTCACCAAACTCTCCTGGCCAAAGCTTTTCGGATCTTGTAATAGTGATGCCCTAGGGCTCCATCAAAAAGGGTCTCATAATCTTCTTTGGACCTTTAATTAATTAGATAATTAATTAACTTTATGTGTATGAGTGTTTTGCCTACATGTACATCTGTGTACCATGTGTGTGCCTGGTGCCTGGTGCCTGTGGAGGCCGGAAGAGGTTGTTGTTTCTCTTGAGACTGGAGTTGCAGTGGATTGTAAACAGCTATGTGGGGACTGGGAACTGAACCCGAGTCCTCTGTAACAGCACCTGGTGCTCTTAACCCCTGACAACTTTAAAGACCATGGGGTGGTTAATAATGATTGAAATAAATTTTGGGCAATTATTTTTCCAACTTTTTGTTTGTTTATTTTTTGAGACAGGATTTCTTGAGTGCTACTCTGCTAGGCAGGAGCCACCTTGCTTGACCCAAATTTATTTTGAAAAAATAGACTTTGTATTTTTTAGATTTGAAAGGCTGTCGATACCCTTCTGAGGCTCTCAATCTAAAAATAGGCTATTGCAGTACTTACTCCGTTAGTAACTGTGACCAAAGAGCTGGTGAAAAGCAACCCAAGGGAGAAGGGTTTATCCCGCTCATGTTTTGAGGCTACAGCGCAGCATAGCAGCAGGAGCAGCGTGGGACAGTGGCCCCATGAGCAGAGGCTGCTGCCTTATGTCTTGGCAGGTCAGGAAGCAGATAGTGATAAATTCCAGCACTCATCTGGCTTTCTCTATTTTCTCCCTTCCTCCTGCCTGGGACACAGTCCATTGGATAGTATCACCAACATTTAGGGGAAGTATTCCCCTCCAGTTAATCCTGTCTGTAAAAATCCCCACAGATACAATGAGAGTGTGCTTCATTAATATTTTAGGCATTTCTTAATCAAACAATGTTGATGAAATTTATTATCACATGAATTAAGTCAGTGTTATGGAGCATTAGAATATTTAATGACCTAAAAGTTAATCTTGATTTTATGAATAAATAATAAAATGTAGTCAAAATATGTCTTAAGGAAACAAGAATATAGATGATGTATTTCTAAAGGCGGGCATGGCTAGGGTCATTGATATGGTTCGGGTGACAAACGGACTTGATGACCTGAAGTGTTCAGTCCCTGGGATTGATGTGGTGGGAGAGGACAGTGTTGGCTTCTGACATTCACATGCACAGGAGTGTACAGAGGCACACACAACTACATAAATGTGATAAAAGGATTTCTAAATCCTCACAATAATAACCTTAATGCTTTTAAAAGACATTGTTATAGCGTTATGTAGTATTCACAAATCCATTTACTCCTTTAGAAATTGATATCACCTTTATCATCACTTAGTTCAAACTCCCATTTTTTTTTTTTTAGATATTTAGAAATTTAAGTAATGCGTTTAAGTGTGCTCTGACAAAGAATGATGGGGCCTTGGTTCTTGTATAGGCTTGTAGGTTCCATGGTTCAGTTTACTTTTAGAGTTTTTGATTCACGAAGCAGAGAAGAGATATTCATTTTCCTTTTCCTAAAAGAGAAATGTTTACAGTCTCAAATAGCTAGTGATCAAAATTCTCAAATTCCTCCCTTCAGGGTTCAGGAAACTCTGAGGAAGAGGAGGTGGGAAGACTGTGGGATATGGAGGGGATGGATGATACCAAGGAAACTGTTTTCCAGACTCTACTGATGTACATACATGTGAACTCACAGAGACTGTCGCAGTGTGACAGTCTACAATCTACAATCTACAAATTAATATTTTGCAATCATGGGGACTTGAGTTCAGATTTCAGTACCCCCTAAAGAAGCTGGACATGGTACATATGCCTGTAACCCCAGCTCTGAGGTGAGCAGAGATAGGAGGATTACTGGGCCTTGCTAGATTCCTGTCCAGCCAAGAAAATAAAGGGCCCTGGTTTAGGGAAAGACCTTGTCTTAAAGCAACAAACAGAGAATGGCAGAGAAGGGCATTGGCACCTTCTTCTGGTACACACACACACACACACACACACACACACACACACAAAAGTACACACCCCTCCCATATACACACCTCAGATACATGAAACACAAGTAAATCTTTACAAAACTCTAAATGAAGCAGTGGAAAGAACTACTCATTTATTTTTGTGTTTTTATCATGTGTCAAGACTTTGTAAGACATATTGAAATAATTTATTAAATTCAGTATTAAATTTGATAAATAAATTTACTAGATTCACATTTTCAGGGATTAAAAAATCTAAAACACTGAAGTATTCTGATCTTCTCAAGGCCACTTAATTCCGAAGTGATTTGCAGACAGTCTCACTGTGACTGTCAAACCCGTACCAGCTACATAACAAAGTCAATGGCGCCTTGTCTAAAAAAATAGTCATGGGCTATGAGGAGATGTGAGTAATAAACTACCCATTGGTTTAATTTTATAAATTTGCACACTGTTTTTTTTTTTTTTTTCCAGTTAAATGACTCCATTCTCAGGTAAAACTGCCCACATGGTACTTAGGAAGGGTGAGTCAGTTCTCTCTCCTAGAAGCGTCTCCAAGGAACTAGGGCCATCATTTGAGGAGACTTCCAGAGGGTAACAATTACAGAACACAACAATTGGAGGTTGAATTTTCTTAAACACTGGTAGGTCTCTCAGAACCGCCCCTAAATGACAAACCATCATGGTTTCAGAAAAGAGTAACGGTAAGAGTGGCACAGAAGGGGGCAGGCTTCATTGGCGTCACTGTATCCTTGGGAAGAAAGTGTTTACAATTGTCTGAGTCCCCCAAGTGGGACCTGCACCAGGCAAGTTGGTATCATCTCCCTCCCGAGGTCTCCTTGCTGTCTGTAGGAATTAAGAGTTCATGCTGAGCATTTGCGCCTAATCCTTGTTTGGGGCATTGTACTGGCTGGTTTTGTGTCAGCTTGAAACAACTAGACTCATCAGATGGGATGGCGCCTCAGTTGAAGAAATGCCTTTATGAGATCCAGCTGCAGGTATTTTCTCAATTAGTGATCAATGTGGGAGGGCCGGGATACCATTCCTGGGATAGTGGTTCTGGGTTCTATAAAAAAGAAGGCTGAGCAAGCCAGGGGAAACAAGTCAGGAAGCATCGCCCCTCCATGGTCTCTGCATCAGCTCCTGCCTTGCCTCCAGGATCCTGCCCTCCTTGAGTTCCTGTCCTGACTCCCTTCAGTGATGAACAGCAATGTGGAAGTGTAAGCCAAATAAACCCTTTCTTCCCCAACTTGCTTTTTGGTCATGGTGTTTTGTTGCATCAATAGAAACCCTAACTAAGACAGGCAGATTATTTAGAGGCAGTCTGACTGACCTATCTGGTTTTTAAATGCCACCACCCAGGGGATATTCATTTGGCTACAGAGCATTAGAAGAATAACTACAAGCATAGGTGTGCAGAAGAATTATTGACAAATGTTATGAGAGATTGGGATGTGAAAGATGGAGACTTTTACTGTGACCGACAGTAGAGCAGTGACCATCAAGTGATCATTGGAACCTCCTGGTGGGGGAGAAAAAGCTGAGGAGCCTTTTTAAGTTCCAGGTACTTGAAACTTTTATACTCTGTTGCTCATGGTAGATGAAGGATGAAACATTTTTTTAGTTCCAGGTGCTTGGAACCTTTGTGCCCTGTTGTTGATGTTGGATGAAGGATGACTCCATGCAGTGATGTGACCATCCGGGCAGTCCAGACTTGATCAATAGTGTGGTTCTAATCTGTTTCGCCAGACATGGCCGTCTGCACAACTCGATCGGATAGTTCAGTGTGCAGCCTGGATTCGTCTTCACATTTCATGGCCACACAGACAGATTGTTAAGAAATGTGACAGTCCTTAGATTTCCAAATAACTGGATAGATCTCTAGGTCACTTGAAACTGCTACAGTATCAGTGAAGATGTGATAAGATCCCACAAGGGAATCATTTGCCTGAGTTACAAGAACAGTTTGAGATCTTCTCACGGGGTGGAACCAACCAATTTCTTGAATTTAGCACAGATGGCCTGTCATTTGAAACGGCCTTGTGTACACAATCAGCTTTTAATTTAGTAGGGCCATTAGCAACCCAGGCGCAGGTATTTTGAGAAATCTCACCAGTGTGAAGACTCCCTGAACAGGCAGTTTTTGCTTAGGCAACAGAATCAGGAATGAAATATCCCTACAGGTTCAGTTGCTGCTTTGTCATGGAAAGCTACAAAACCTTGATGTGGTCCTTTGGAAAGTGACATTTCCTTTGGCAACAGAAGCTTGCCTGTACCTTGTCTTATTAATGGTAGATTCTGTGTTGACCCTTCTCTAAACAAAGATGTTATATCAGAGACACATGACACCCTCCTCAGAAATACATACTAAATTTCAAGAAATCCAGTATCAAATGTTCAAATCCATAGGTTGAATGTCTACAGAGGATCTACTTGCCATTGATAGTGATTTCCTTAAACACAACACTCACAAAAGCTTATAACCCAAGAGGGTCATATGGATTTTGAGCCCCAGTCTGCTGGCAAGTTTACCATGGACCATTTGCTTGGGCCTGACTCAAAGCAGGCTAAGTTCATCTGTCTGTGCAAAAAACAAAGAAAAGAGCCAGAATATGTCCTATAATAAACAAGCTGAATGATAAGGAGATCTTTTTAAAATTTAAGACTCTGAGGGCTTAAGAGGGTCTTCGCTAAGGAAAACACTTGCTCTTTGAGCACAAGGGCCTGAACTCAATCCCCAGAACCTATGTAAAAAAGTGCCAGGTGTAGTTAAGTAAACTCATAATCTAAGTGTTGGATAGTTGGAGACAGGCAGATCCCAGGGTCTCACTGGCCAGTTAGCTTAGCCTACTCTAGACCAATGAGAGACTCAAAGCCTATGTGGATGACCCCGAGGAACAATACCAGAGGCTATGCTCTGGCCTCCCCATGAGTGCACACAATGTGCGAGTGAATCTGTCTCCCCATGCACCAGCAAACTCTTGCTTAAATCTAAAGGCAACAATGTAAAATGTTAATTTACTATTTCTAATAAACAATGAATACATTGATTGTTCCATTTCACCATTTTGCTTCTTTTATAGTTAGAATATTAACTCTCTCATGGGAACAACCTCATACATATTCAGATTTTATTTTTCAAAGAAACAATTAAGTCTATAATTCAAGAAATGTGAAGTTTAATCAGAATTCAGTCATCAAATCTGATTTTCCTTCTCATTTCAAAGATAAACTCCTGCAATTGTTTTCTAAAGAATATGTATGTCATTAAGTTCTTATTGTCTTCAATTTCATTAAATAAATGTTTAATTTAATTTAAAAAATTAATCAAAGTATTATATTATTCCAGGATATTATTATTATTTTCCCAGCAATGAATTTTCAAGGGCAAATGAATTTTTGCTTGAATGATAACAAAAAAACCTTGTAAAATGAAAATATTGACTGGATACTACCATCCAAACTCATTGATCTGAGATGATGGGACTAGAGATACAGGCTGCTATGGAAATATGGTGCCCAAAATGTAAAGAATTTGTTTAAACCAGTTATCAAGTTGTGAGATAGTCACTACAAATTGTGGTGGTATTGTGTTCCCCAAAATATTGTGTATGCTAATAAACTTATCTGGGGTCAGAGAACAGGACAGCCACAATATTAAATATGAGGATAGGCAGTGGTAGCACACGCCTTTAATCCTAGCATTCCAGAGATAGAAATCCCTCTGGATCTCTGTGAGTTCAAGGCCACAATGGAAACAGCCAAGCAGGTGACAAACGCCTTTAATCCCAGGGAGTGGTAGTAGAAAGCAGAAAGGTATATAAGGCGTGAGGACTAGAAACTCGAAGCATTTGGCTGGTTAAGCATTTGGCTGGTTAAGCTTTCAGGCTTCTAGCAGCAGTTCAGCTGAAACCCATTCTGGATGAGGACTCAGAGGCCTCCAGTCTGAGGAAACAAGACCAGCTGAGGATCCGGCGAGGTGAGGAAGCTGTGGCTTGATCTGTCTCTCTGACCTTCCTGTGTTCACCCCAATACCTGGCTTAGGTTTGATTTTTATTAATAAGACCTGTTAAGATTCCTGCTACAACAAATCTTTAAGAAAAAGTCGGTGGGAGGGGGGGATACAGGCAAATTATAGTAATTTTAACAGTGCAAAGATCAAGGTTATAGGTAAACACTATGGGAAAAAGGACTAGTGTTGAGTGATTTCTGTAGGCTATTATAGTCAGAGCCAAGTGTTTTAAAGGATGAGACCAACCCCAGTCACTCAAAGCACAAACCTGAGGTTCCTTTTTTAGTGATGACTATGAGAGCCCAACACAGAGTTCTAAACACCGTGTGGGTGGAGTCAGTCTTATGTTCACAGGATTCCAAGTGAAGCACGGTGTTGAAGGGGAAACTAACCTTCCCTTTGAAAGAAGTTGTCTATTGGAAATAGCTTCTTGGTTAGTGAGGGAGGCTCACATCCACCTCCCCTACCAGTGCTGAGACTCTATCTCGCTTGGACTTGTTGATTTATTTCTTTTTTTTTTGAACTAAAAACTGAAGTCTTTCTGAGAAATTTAAATAAAAGCAGTGTAAGTTGAGGGTATCAATAATGGGCAATGCCTTAGAGCAGCGGCCTCTGTGGCCCCTACAACATCTAATGGGTCATTTAAAGAAGTCTTGTGATGAAGTTGTTTTGAATGTAGTTCTGGCAGATATCCAGTATGTGACTATAGTTTATGTACAGAAAGGAAATGATTTTTATGCCTTTTTTAGTGCATCTGCTATCTCTTTTTAAAATGGTGTGTGCGTGTGTGTGTGTGTGTGTGTGTGTGTGTGTGTGCAGGCCATGTGTGTGAAGGTGACAGAAGGGGCCAGTAGAGGGTGACAAATCCTTGGAAGCTAGAGTTACAGGAGGCTATAAGCCACTTAACATTGCTGCGGAAAACCAAACTCATCCTCTGTCTTTTCCTTTGTTCAATTGAGTTGACATTTCCCCTCCTGCAATATATTCAGTTTTTTCTCCAACACAAAATAGCTTACAGTTTAGTAGTTTGTAGTTCTCTCCATGAAATTATTGTTACATTAGAAATTGGTATTCTTAATACAAATTTTTTTATCAATGATTTAAAATTCAGTGATTTCATTTAGCAAGTCTGGGTTTTTCACATCTTACATATTAAAGTTCTCATGTGTCTCATTCCCAGAAAGTAGTCACTATACACATGAGGTACCTTGTCTTATACCACTCTTGACAGACTATGCTGGAATGTAATTTTTGTACAAATCCTGGATCACACCATCCAGTTTGACCTTTGGAGAGGATGGGTACTAAGAGCAGCCATATGGGCAGTCAACTTTGCTTACTCATTCTACTCCCAATAAACAATCCTGCACATCCACGCTCAGGTGAGTTATCATTGGTTGGTGCCTATCACCATGGGCACACTAACAGAGGATTCATGGGTGCTGGAGCTTGAGCTCTAAGCATATCTTCTCTTCACTGGTTTCTACTCAGAACCCTTCTATCTTTCTGCTTTACAAGGATAGTGATCTTTATAATGGTTTTTTCTGTTCCTGAATCTTCTCAGAAAATCATAGAAATTAAGAATGATCTTAGGGACCAGAGAACTATACAGACTATCCTCAAGTTGTGATCCTTTAAGAAGTAAGATGGCCTCCAGCAGTAGGGGAGAGATAGATAGATAGATAGATAGATAGATAGATAGATAGATAGAGAAAGAGGCTAAAAAGATTATTTTTCATAAAACAAGCTAACTGACCAACTACACAGCTAATTGACTTTTTTGAAATTTTCAAGCTTAACCAGATCCTAAATATAAGATGTTCCCTCTGTTTTCTTTATTAATTTAAGTCTGTGGAATTAGAACATATTTTCCACATGAAATGTAAAAGTAGTATACTAATGTTTAATAGTCTTATTCTCTTTCAAAATGGAATCAAGGGAACATCATATTCATTGGTTGGAAATTTTATGACTAGAATTTAATAAGAATATAAATCTTCTTATAAAGCTATTTGCCGTCTAGTAAATAATGGCGATGGATTAGTTTCCATTTTGTAGGTATTGAAAATAATTATTTTTGGCAGTCCTAGGAATCAGATCAAAGGCCTTGCTTTTGGTAAGCAAGTGTTATAGGACTGAGCTACATCCAGGCTCATTGCATAGCCTTGACTATTCTGAAACTCACTGTGTATACCAGGCTGACCTGAAAATCACAGAGACCTGGCTGCCTCTCCCTCCCAAATGCTGGGATTAAAGGTGTGTACCACCATACCCAGATATTTCTTAAGAAGTTAAAATATTTTTTTTTCTGTGAACTAACTATAGAAAGAAAATTGTTCGTCTAGATCTGGAAGACTCTCCAAGTAAGGCAGCTTTTTAAAGTCTTTTATTAGCTAGCTTTGTGGCATCAGTTAATGTGGGTGAATGTACATCTTTTCTAAAACAAATTTATTTAAAAAAGAAAGCAATATGCTATTATCAGATTCATGAATTATGGGTTGAAAGCATATACACATGCCTGTAAATTATTGTTATGCATGTCTATTGATGATTACCGTAGAACCCCGTGCTTATTCCCTATGAAATGAACATTGACATCAATCAGAAGGATGCATTTCCTAATGCCATAGACCTTTCTCTAGTTCTGACTTGTTGGACATCGTAATACCCGATCTAAAGTTCAAAGTACCGTTAAAAAGCATTGTGGAAGCCCGTTTCCTTTTTCAAGGAGATATACTGGCAGCGTCTGTTTGTTCTCAGCTAAGTCTTTAACATCTTGATTAGTTTAGGAAAGTGTGGGCTAGGTGGAATCTGGCTGCAAGTCCTTTTCCTCTATTTCTATGATGTGAAAACAAAGAATCTTTTATTTTTGCATATTCTGTATTTTCTTTTGATGCAGAGTAATTTTAAGTTTGGAACAGGCAATTACAGATTCTAAGTCTTCTTGTAAAGAGTGGAGACTTTAAACTTTATGTCATCTACTAGTCAAAATAATTTATCAGGAATGTAAGAAAACTTGATTTGAAGGTATTTTGAAGAAGTATTAAGGAAATTATGATTAAATAAATACTTGGCTGGATTTCATATATATTAACATCATCACACTATCTGTTTTTTTTCTGAATAAGCAAACATAACACAAAGGTGCAGGGAAAAGAGAGAAGTCAGTTGGGCTTGTCTTCTGAGGGTAAGCAAGGAGAATCTGACTCTCACATGAAAGGAGAAGGTTTTGCAACATCATCAAAGCTGCCTACCTCACCTGGGTAAGTTTCCTGGGGTGCTCATAAACTTGCTTGCTAAAAGATAACTATTTTCTCCTTCATATTTCAAGAAGGTGGAAGCTTGAAATCAAGGTGTCAGTGGAGTTGGTTTGTCTGAAGGCCTTTCTGAGAAGAAGAAATTTCATCCACATCTCCCACCTAGCATGGTGACTACAGACAATTTTTGTTTATTATGATTTAATTTTATTTTTTTGGTTTATACATGATTTTAATGTATACTTCTATATTCATATGGAGTTCTCTCCTTTTGTGTCTCCACATCTAAACATCCCATTTCCTTTAATGAAAAAGGATTTGCTATGGGCTTAGGGCTCATCTTAAAAAAGTGTGACATCATCTTAGCTTGATTATATCCACATAACTCTATTTCCAAGTAAGGCCATATTTGCATGTTCTAAGTGCACATAAATCTGGGGTGGGGAAGACATTATTCAACCCAATAAATTTCTAGTTTAGGCTGATTCAGCAAAGCTGTATAATCTGGGTGACACACATAAATTTATTTCTTACTGTTCTTGATTATGGGAAATCTAACATGAGGGTACTGGGAAATTCCGTCTGGTTGTGCATCCTTCCTAGCTCACATATGGTACATCTCACTGAGTTCTTACATGATGGAAGAGATGGGGCAACTGTTTTGAGATGTTCTAAGAGGGCTGTAATATCAGTTATGAAGCTCTACTCTTAAAATCTGTGTACCTTCTTAGGGATCCCATATCTTAATGTGATAACTTTGATGTTAAAAATCCAGCATATAAAATTTTGGGGAAAAATGTTAAAACCACAGGATCTGTTAAGTCACAAGTCAGCCCCCAAATGGCAATGCTGATAGTAATATTTTAGGGTAACAGCTCGACTGCCACCTGAGTTTGGCTTTTCCAGAAAACAGAAACTCAAAGCATTTCTCAGAAGTTCTTAAAGGCTGGATAAATGCTGCTAAATGCAACCTCACCCATTTAAATAGTCCTCTCTCTAACAACCTGGCTGTTCCAGCATTTGAGCAGCCTCTCCATATATGTGCCCATATAGAACCTAACAAGCTTTGTAGCTGTTGCCATCTTCTACTAGGGTTGAGTGGCCAATAGCAAGGCAAGAGAAAGAATAGGTGGGGCTGGCAGGCAGAGAGAATAAATAGAAGAGAAAAAGAGAGAAAAGGGATCAAGGAATGAGAAAAGAAGGAGGAGGACATCAGGGGCCAGCCACCTAGCTACACAGCAAGCCCCAGAGTAAAAAGTAATGAAAGGTATACAGAAATAGAGAAAAGCAAAAGCCCAGAGGCAAAGGGTGGATAGGTTAATTTAAGTTAGGAAAAGCTGGCTAGAAACAAGCCAAACTAAGGCCAGGCATTTATAAGAAAGAATAAGCTGCCATGTGTGATTTATTTGGGAGCTGGGTGGTGGGTTCCCCAAAAGAGCAAAGAGTAAAAACAACCAACAGATTTTCTAAAAATTTAATTATTCTTCTTTCCAAAATGTGACTGTATTTGGGGTTTCTTACTGTGCCTAATACAGCAACCTCCCATTTTAATGGTAAGTGTAGCAACACAATATGTATACTAATACAATTCTATAGGAAAGCCACCATTAAAGCAACAGCATGCTGTTGGATAGTTAAAGACAGCTTTTGGGCTGTGCTTTGGTCTGTATTTTCTTCATTATCTCTTTATAGCACAATAGCAAATCATTTCACATTCATTTCAGTAAATAACGGAAGAAGTCGAATTAACTAGAAAACATGTTGTTTTCACGCACTCACTGTACTGATGGAGCGCCTCTCTTAATCCAGATGCAAATTCCTCCAGTTTAGAAGGACATATTTCAATCTTCATTACTGCTTAAAACCTCATTGGGCAACTTTGTCAGTGCTAAGTTTATAAGTCTCAGGCTCCTAACTTGCTGGGATTGTCATGTTGAGACTCTACATGTGGCATTTACTCTAAATCACATGTTACTACTATATGTGCTTCAAGACACAATTTAACACTATTTGAATACACTCACTATACTTGTGCATTGACTATTTTCACCCCTTTCCTGTTAGAAAAGGGAAGTATTTCACTGTGGGGATGATTTGTACTTTTGAGAATATTTATTCAAAGATAACATTCTTCCTTGAAAGTATCTTTTATCTGTTACTCTTTGGGGGGAAAACTCAGTGGGAGAGATGCTTATTATTACTGACAAAAGACCTTTGAGGAACTGTCCTGGGAGGCTGGAGAGGTGGCTCAGCAGTTAAGAACGTTTGCTGATCTTCCATAGGACCTGAGTTCACTTTATAGCCCCTATGTCAGGTGACTCATAACTGCTTGTAACCCTAACTCTAAGGAATCTGACACCTTCTTCTGCACTCTGCAGGCACCCAAACACATGTGGCATACAGTCACAGATACACACATTCATATAAACAAAAATAAATTTGGACAAACCCCAAGAATTATCACGGCCTTACCCAAACTAACTTGGTAATGTAACTATAATATCCCAGGCCTGTCTAATTCTAATAAGAAATATTACTGTTGCATGAAATTATTTGCATAAAATTGTTCTGAAAGGGTAAAGCAATTAGAGAAATACTCTGAAACCAAACAGAAAAGACTATGAAAAATGCACCAGAGTTATGTACATTCTGCACAAGCATCTCTGACTTTAATGAACTAGAATTTTAAGACATTTAGAAAATTAAAAGCTAATAGTGTTTAAGGCAACAGATGTGCATATATACCACATGTACATGTACATTTAGTGCTGTGTTTTCCTCTGTACAGCACTGTACTTCATATACACACATGCCATACACTTTCTTCCCTTGAAATATGTTTTGAAGTAAAACAAGTCCCACATCTTTGGGAAAGGATAGGATTAATTACTTTGCAGACTAATGAGCTAATGTTTTATACCATTTTTATTGCCAAAAATTAAATACTATTTTTTATTGAGATGGGTCTTAAAACCCGAGCACATGTGTACCAGTCAAGTGTCATTGATATGGACTTGTATACTGGGACTAACACAACATGACCAAGAAACAAAGCTTCAAAGCTAATTGGAATGGATTCAGACAGGAACATGGGTGTGTTTAACTAATATTAATAAAATATGAACTACCTCATCAGTCTAATTTTTTTTGGTCTGAGGCAAATATTTAACATGAACAAATTATGCAACCTATTAAAAATTCCTAAATAAGGGGTAAAGTTTCAAAAATGGTTAGCTCCTCACTGAGAAAACTTACATAGTGGCTAGAAACCAGCAGCTACACTCCTGACAATTGAATCACTCATACACTCTGTACCACCATACAGCTTTAACATCCTTTCCAATGTTATTGTTCAGTACTGTTTCAAAAAGATGCTTATTTTGTGATGGCGTTAGCAGATCCTGAGTCAACCTTGAACCCGTGATGACCCCAGGACCATTGCTCTTTCCCCTGAAGTTGCCTACCCTAGGAGATAACCTCGGACAAGGCCAGTGATCTGGGTGCATATTCTAGCTATGTGAACCCCAATACTGTTATTGTCCTTTTTGAGCCGACTTCTCCACAAGCCCAGAGCATAATAAGGCAGCTGTATAGTCTACCTGTTCCCAGCCTGACTCATCCTATTAAGGGTCCTTGCAGCATGTGGTAAGGGTGAAGAAGCCAATGTGTAAGCGGTTGTCTAGAATTACATTACAGTGTTTCTTTACGTTATAGTTATAATAAAAATGATAATCTAAATTTCTGATATATGTTGAAAAACTCCTGTCTCTTATTAACCAGCAATTTAACTTCTCAAATACCTGAAAATAAATTATTTTCGAGTCTCTGATAAATATTTGGTTACACTAACTAGATACAAGTTATCTTCCCACTTCATTTGTAATTTTACTGTTGAGAGTTTATTCTTTGCCCTAACACTTGAGGACATAAAAAAACACAGCTTTCACTTTAAAGGGAGTAAGAGATAGTTTACTCTGGGGCAAAGCCTGAGTGACCAATGGTTGGGAACACAGATTTAGACTATCATGAATTTCATGTAGCTTTTATAGTAACAGAACAAAGAAAGTCATACATCAGGATACTTCAGATATGTCAGTGGGAAATCAGATATGCAAGTCACAGCAAAATGTAAAAAACTGCTATTGGTTTCAGGTGTTGTCTGATGACATTCTTTGCTTTTGAGGTGGTGGAAGCTGGGTTCTGTCTAAATATTCCAAAAAGACTTATTTAATAGTAACAAGGACATTAGGACTCACAAGAGTGTCTGTTTTTGGGAATATGGCTTATATACCCCATGGGAGTGGTCTTGAGCCTGTCTGGGGGAGGAGCTGTGTTTGGTGGTTTTTGAAGGGGCAGGTTTGGGGAAGAGCTGTGTTTGGTGGTTTTTGAAGGGGCAGGTTTGGGGAGGAGCTGTGTTTGGCAGGCTTTGAAGGGGTGGGTTTTGGGGAGAGGGCTTTGAAGGAGTGGGGTTTAGTGAAAGAGATGGGGAGGGGAGTTGAGGTGGGTCTTTCACCAGACTCCTTCCAAACAACTAAGATAGTGGATAGTATGTATTAATACTGTTCTCTATTAACTAAGAACTAAAATTTGAATTTTAGTTCATATTGAAGTTTTATTAGAGCCGTACCTTGTTTGGAGGTATCTAACTAGCATAAATGATGTAGGTATAACTGTAACATTGTGTTGTTGTTTGTTTTTTCTCTTTTGGGGGGGCCTGCCACCCAGCTCCCAAATAAATCATACACAGAGATTTATTCTTAATTATAAACACCTGGCCTTAGCTTTGCTTATTTCTAGCCAGCTTTCCTTAACTTAAATTAGCCCATCTACCTTTTGCCTCTGGGCTTTCACTTTTACTATTCCTGTATACCTTTCTTTGTTTCTTGTTCTGTGGCTTGCTATGTAGCTGAGTGGCTGGCCCCTGATGTCCTCCTCCTTCTCTGGCTACTTCTCTGCCCCCCCCCCCCCGCCCAGATTTCTTCTTCTGTTAATTCTCTCTGCCTGCCAGCCCTGCCTATCCTTTCTCCTGCCTTGTTATTGGCTGGTCAGCTCTTTATTTGACCATCAGGTGTTTTGAACAGGCAAAGTAACAAAGCTTCACAGAGTTAAACAAGTGCAACATAAACGAAAGTAACACCCCTTAAAATAATGGTCTACAACGGTATTGCATTTGTTTCTGATGTTTGATGCATGTGTTTCAGTCGCTGTGAGGAAGGAGAATGTTCTTGCTTTCCCATCATTTTGAGTTATTCTTAATGTTCACTGGCTTGAAGTTGGATGAAAGCTATTTATGAATGTCATAGTCTCTAGGCGGAAAATCAAAACATTCAAAAGATAGTAATTTTTGAAACTCATACTGTGCTTTTACTGAACATCTTTTTTATTTCTAAGTGTATTTGTACAATATACACATCTTCAGTATTGCTGCACATGGCAATGCTGTATTCATACTATTTATACACAGTATATGTTATCATTACAAATTTTTATCTGTATTTTTGATTCTGAAATATTTTTCTAGAAATGATATTTTTATTCATGGTAATACATTTTTTCTATTCTTATTAACATTTCTTTCATATACTATATTTTGATTAGGATTTTCCCCTCCCCTAACTTCTCTCAGATCCTCCCACTTCCCTACCTACCCAACTTCATAAGGAAAATCAGTTTTCTCCAACAGAGTGTCACTGGGTAGAATACAATAATATTTACTTGTATTTTATTTATTTGTGTTCATTACTTTCATTTCCAACCTTTTATTACTGTTTAATATAACTTACTTAAAAACAAGCATAAGTAAAGTTCACTTTTTTTCTCTAGTTTTTGAGATTATCATTTAATTACACATTTCTCCCTTCCCTTTAGTCCTTTCAAACCCTCCCACACACCCCTCTCCACTCTCCTTTAAAATTTATGGCTCCTTTTTTTTTACATTAATTGTGATTGAATGCATATGTGTATATATATATATATATATATATGTGTGTGTGTGTGTGTGTGTGTGTGTGTGTGTGTGTGTGTTCTCAGATATAACCTGTTGAGTCCACATAATATTATTTGTACATATGGTTTCAGGGCTGACCGTTTGGCTGGCACTGGAGTTCACCTTTTTTCTTTCTTCCTTTTTAAAAACAAACAAACAAAGAAAAACAACTCAGTCTCTATGTAGTCCTGGCTGTTCCGGGACTCATTGCATAGAAGAGGCTGGCCTCAAACTCACCAAGATCCACCTGCCTTTGCCTCCTGAGTGCTGAGATTAAAGGTGTGCACAACCACTCCTGGCTGGATTCACCTTTTGAACTCTGCCCATAGTCTGATTTTTATAGCCTAATTCTGGGTCTTTGTTTTTGTTTATGTTATTTCTTTATCATAGATCTAACTGGTATGATTTTTTTTTAGTGATTGCTTTTGTGCTTATAATTTTTATGCTTATATTGTTTTAATTCAAATAGCTTAAACAGTTTCTTTTGAGAATTTCATACACGAGTTTTGCACCATGTAATTTACACCATGGTCCACCCTTCACCTCCCTCCACTTCCTCCCACATCTCCCCAGTGCTCTCTCAAACTCATGACCCCTTCTTTAATGATTGTTACATGGATTCACATGTGTGAATACCCACATCCTGCTGTTGTTTTTGCTTCCCTGCCTCCTTTGCTGCAGAGATAGCCAATGCTGTGGGTCCCTAGGACGGGAGATTCTGCGGCAGAAATTAGACTCCATTAGTTTTCTCAACTTGACAAGTAGGTGTTTTGTTTTCTCAGATATTCCATGCCCGCGACCTGGCTTTGTTTGTTTGTTCATTGTTGTTCTTTGCTGTGTCCTTTGCTGTTCCCTGTGCTCATCAGGTTATGTCATAAATCCTCTACTTGGAGATTCATTGAACTTCAGGGGAAAATGGCATTGTATGTGTATTTGGTGCAGAAAATCAGAGTTTGATGTAAACGCCAGTGTCTTATCAAGGGAGATCTCCCCCAGTCAGCTCAGCACAGGACTGCACATTCAGACTTGAATCAGCTCTGTGTTTCCTAAGAACACTCTCTCTTTGGTTCTTTATCTCAGTGCCTTGTAGCCCCTGGTCACTGATATGTACTCAGCCCTTGCCTTGGAGTTAGGCAAGACTTTGTTCTGCTCCCTGGAGGAAAGAGGTCCTCAGTTCAGCTCTGCAGGAAGAGGAATTCATTTTTTTTTGAGTTAGTATATGACTAACATCATTTTCCTCTGTAAGCCTTTAAAATGAATTTTCTGACTATGTTACTGTGTGATGTTTCTAATCAATCATTTCATGAGCAACATAATAATAGTTGCGAAACTTAGAACAGATGAATTGGAGCATTAGAATTCCAGGTTTGAGTGCTAGGGACAGTGAGATAAAGTTCATGTCAGTGTCTTTTAAATTAAGATAAGGCAGCTGACTTTTCATGAGAAGGCCTGCCTCTTTGCTCAGGCTTGCTGGTGTCAGATTTCCTTTCTGTGTGTATCAGTCGGTCCCATGGTCCCATTCTTCTTCCCTCCCTCTCTCCCTCTTCTCTTCCCCCTTCTGCTTCTCTCTCCGTCTATCTCTATCAAGAACATTGCATATGTTTACATAAAACATGTCTGTCCAATTAGAAGTAGTAAAGAGAAGTATGGTAAGTTTAAACACACATCTGAGTAGGTAGTTAAACAGATACAGTTTCCGTGATTCGGGCTCGTCTTCTGAATTACGTCCAGATGAGTCCGGCCATGTGTGGAGGAGTTGCAACCAGCACTTTAAGGTTGCATGCCATAGCATTGGGGTTCTGAGATCATCCCAGGGGATGGGAAAAGCAGGTAAAGAAGAGGTCTCAGGATCTGCCGCCACGTTTCCTGGCATACAAACAGCCTCCACTCATGCACGGTGAGCCAAACCAGACACAAGCAGGGTGTCCCTGCTGAAGCACATACTGACTGTGAAGGATTTTCTGCTCACAACATTTGCAAAATGAAGGCACGAAAGGAACAAATTTGGAGTCCAGAAAGCCCGTGTTTCTAATGTCATCTCTGGAACATGTTACCTATAGGAATTTTGGTGTAATAACACGGATTAATTTTTTTAATACAAAGAATTGGTTATATTTTCACTTTGCTAAGATACTGAGCACCTCATTTTAAAAATAAACATCCACCACAGTGAAATTCTGTCTACTATTTGTCTGTGACTAATTTTTTCAAACTTATTTTCTCTTTTTGCGAACTGCTAGAATCACCAGGTGTGATTCTACCTTAGATTCTTGTGCCTTAGTTTATGATAACAAATCTCACCCTAAGAAATCCTTTCCTAAAAACTTCCAGGGATCTATATTCTATCCACAGTTTGCTGCAACCACAACTTTGTCTTTTGTCCAAACTTCACTTTAATCTTTATCTAGAAATATTGTCTCTGCACTGCGAATAGCTATAAGATTTATGAAGATACTGATTCTGTTCATTTTAGTTTTTGGTCTCTCTCTCTCTCTCTCTCTCTCTCTCTCTCTCTCTCTCTCTCTCTCTTTCCGTGTGTGTGTGTGTGTGTGTGTGTGTGTGTGTGTGTGTGTGTATAGGTGCATGTGTGCATACATGTGGGATCCAGAACTCAAATTCTGGCATTGTTCTTCAGAAGAAGCTCTTCTTGGTTTTTGAGACATGATCTTGCAGTGGCCTGGACCTCTCTGATTCAGCTAGACTGGCTGACAAGTGAGCTGGAGTGATCCAGCTGTCTCCAACTCCTTGAGACTGGGAGTGTTTGCCATCATGGATGATGATTTTGTACTTGTATGGAGTGTGTGTGTATGTGTGTGTGTGTGTGTTTCTGGTGGTTGAACTGACAACCTTCTGCCTACGTGAGCAAATACCTTCAGTGACTGAGCCATCTTCTCTGCCTTTGTAATTGTTTCTTGATCATTTATTATATTACAAATATTAGCATAATTATTGTAGCTGGCTATCAGTGTTTGAGTTTCTAAGGAAAAATAATATCATATCCACAGTTTTGATATTCTGAGCATCTAGTAATGTCCAAAATCTTCAGAGCAGTGGTTCTGAAAAGTACAAGCTGTGAACTAATAGCATCACCAAATCTTGAGTACCTGTCAAAACATTCAGCATCAGGAGGTTTGAGAAATGGGGCCCAGCAGTCCTTAGCTCAATAAGCCCTTCAGTTACTTCTGACAGGAGCTAAAATTTGGGAAAAGCTCTTATAAGCATGCAGAAAATATCTGTTGAATGAATAAAGGCACAATAAAAAGATGAATACATTTGATTTTAAGTAAAACATGACGACGTAATTGTCTTTGCTGCTGAAGCAATGGTGATGAGATTTGGACATTATGAATTAGCATGAGAACAAATATATCCTTACTTCCGAGCTGTACTTCTAGACTGCTGCCTTTCAGAAACATTTAGGAGTGAATGCTGAAACTCTTCATGCATCTTACAAATAAATAACATAGAGAGGAGAGAGCCACAGTGTTCATTTGTTTTTTTTTCCAGTTTAAAAGAAATCTGAATTGAACATACATGTAACTCATGAATCGTTTTAGAATGCTGAGTTGATTGACATGCCTATGAGTGTAACTAACGTTTTCTCCAGTCCTGCCCAGCCTCATGAACCCCACAATTGCTTATAAAAAAATCACTCAGAAGCTTATATTAATTAAATTGCTTAGCCATTAGCTCAGGCCTACCGCTGACTAGCTCTTACATTTAAATTCAGCCCATTTCTGTTAATCTATATGTTGCCATGTGTTCTGTGGCTTTACCTGGATGCGCTCCTTGGATGGCAGGCTGGCATCTACTGATTCAGCCTTCCACTTCCCAGAATTCTCCTTGTCTGTTTATCCCACCCATATTTCAGCCTGGCTACTGGCCAATCAGCATTTTATTTACCAACTAATCAGAGCAACACATTCACAGCATACAGAACATCCCACAGCAAATAAGGGTGTTTGTATTCTGCATTTCTAAAAAGCTCTTGATGGATGTCACCATTGCTGGCACTGGGGTTACTTTACTAGGCAAAGGATTGTAACATAATGTGGGTTTGAATTTAACAGGTCCACTCAAACCACTGCAAATGTGGATGGGACTTGGACATCTGGGAGTTTATTTTCCTCCTGTGAGCTTTCCAACTTCTCCCGTGTACTATAAATGAGGTAGAAAACATCTACTCATGTGCCTGACAGTAAAATATTGCTTACTATCCAAATAAAAATTAACAACATACATGAAAAGAAGTGCCTGAGTATTGTGGCTTCATGTTCCTCCTGTCTCTACGGACTGGGACACAAGTGGTTAACCCTTCTCTCATGTATTCACTTGGACTGTGAAAGCAATAAAATTGAGTTCTGCTGTCAACAGCTTCTGTAATTTTAGCTGCGGTGTCTGCCATTGACCCGCAGCAGCTGAAATCACAGGTGCAACTTTTTGAAAATTGAGCCCAATCTTCTGGCACCACCCTGATTATCAGTTACCCCTGACAGAAGGGAAGAAAGCTGCAACCCACGGGCTGGACACATTTCGTTTCCGATATTATATATTAAGGAATCCTGGCCCACAGAGCCATCTATCTTACTGCATTTGGATCTCAGCATCAGACAGTTAAATAACTCATTACTGTTCAGGGGAATGTTATGGGTATCATGCATTAGCTGAAGTGTTTGGTCTGCTTATCACATGCTACTTAGCATCTATGGAAAATTAGACATTTAAACTACTTAACAAAACAGGACAGACTCTCTTTTCTATTCATCAGTCAGAAGCCATCCAATAAACTATTTTTATTGTTTGCCAAATGAGAGTCAGTGCTCATAGAGATGCATTTTGAGTGGCAGTCAGATCACATTCTGAGGAGATCTTTGGGAATTTCTCACATTTCAATATAACAACTAAATACTTAAATTAAAATATAATGATTTCCTTGAAAAATATGTGCTTCAAATCCAAAGAATCACAGATTTATCCCTAGAGATTATTTTGAATGACAATAGATTAAACATAGGGGAAGATATGTAGGTAATATGAAATTGTATTTTTTTTTAATGAAATTGAGAAAGAACAGAGAAGCAAATGCAATTTTCTAGCTCTTAGGTGCTGACAGAGTTTGGGACCAGAGAAAATACAAAGTATTTTAAAATGATTTTGTGTTTAAGATCCATAGTTGACAGTCAAATTATTCTTGAATGTGATAAGTATATGCTAGAATGTTCCATAGTTTTTTATTATTAAAGTTTGAATTTGTTTTTTCTATTAAATATTATTAGAAATTAACTCCAAAAGCCAGATTTAGTTAAAGTTGGCTCTGATAACCGTTGGCCTATGTTAAGTAATGCTTATGTAAGGAGTCAATGTGCAATATCTATACTAGATAGCTATATTAATAATTAATTCATTATCATGCTTCTAGGGATGAATGTATGAGAGCAGCTCAACATAAATATTCCTGTGTATTTGTGGGGAGAATTAGTATTCATGTTATTTATATAATTAAATTTCAAATTTATATAATTTGAAAATAAGTAAAGCACTAAGGTAGTCATGTTATTTTGCTTGAGTTTTTAAAATATATTAATTTTTTTCTTTCTTTTTTATTTTTTGAGATAAGCTCTTGCTCTGAAGCCCAAGGTGGCTTAAACCTCACTCTGTAGCACAGATTGACCTTGACCTCATAGCAGCAGTTCTCCTGCCTCAGTGTTTAAGCAATGGATTGCTGGTGTGAGCCACTTTGAAGGGATGTGAATATATGGTTAATGTTCTTTAGAAGATGTTTGCTCTTATGAATGAATGTTTTACTGATACTGTATTCTTAAATATGTTGTTTACCATACTTTGATTTGTTATCCTGAAGTATACAAACAACATTATGTTTAGGTCCTTTCATTTAATAAACACTTCCAAAGTTTTTCTCATTGTTACACCCAAACTGAATTAATGCCTTGTTCTCCAACTGTTTCCCAATAGCATAATTATGATTTCCTTATTTGTAGATATTCCTCTTTTGGTCAAATTTGATTAGACTATTTTATACTTATTATCAGAAAGACTACTATTGATATTATATTTGTATTTACTTTCTATTTACTGTTTTTATTTATTTCATCTTGAGACAAGGTCTTAGCCCTGGTTGCTTTCAAACTCTCCCTATAGCCCACAATGACCTTTAACCCCCAATCTTCCTGTCTCAGCTTTCCAAGTGTGTATCATCACACATGGCTCTTTCTACTCTCTTAACTTGGACACGTGTGATGTGATACCATGCTGTTGCTTATGTTTACATGTTATCCTTTCCTCTTTCAAAGCATGCTGTTGGGATTATTTTCAGGTTTTTTTTTTTTCATTTTAACTGTAAAATTCAAGTAGCTTTTTTTTAAAAGAAATATAGAGTATTATATTAATTGGATATTTGCTTTGTACATTTTAAGTTATTGCCATGTTGGTATTTGTCTCATTATAGATCCTTAAATAGCAGCATATTTACATTTAAAAATGTAATTTTCACACTCTAGCTTATAGACCTAATAAGTATTTTAGGGGGCTAAGTGACTGGCTACTTAAAATTAAATGAAAAAACATTATATGTTTATGCTCTTGATGTAATTATTTTGTATTTTGTAAACTTAGTGTTCACATTTTACATGGTGTGCTTTTTCTTTAGCTGTTAATTAATTGGGCATCATCATGTGTTTCCTTCTGTTGGTAAATGTTTGGCTAATAAAATCTATTTCCCCCAATAGGCATTAATCTTTTTGTAAAGAGGAACACGTTTGTTACTTCCTCCTCTTCTTTACATGCAGAAAGTCTGGCATCTAGTGAGCATTAAAATGTCCTTTGAATCTAATTTTCATAGAAAATACATTTACTATACGAATAAGCCATACTGTACAGCCAGCTATTTCCAGTTGCAGCTGTAAAAGACCTCACTGAGTTCTTTTCTATCAAGATTTGCTCCCCTAGGTTTTATTTTCACAAAGAGTGAGTTAGGAAGGAGGTAAAAAGCACTCAATCTGACTTCAAGGCCACTGTGTGGACACTCTAATGAGGCAGACAGTGAAACACGAGCTCCTAGAGTCTTCTCCCTGTGTAGTCTGCCAACTTCTCTTTGTATAATAGTGACATGCTGAGAAATAGAAATGTTTCTCCATGAGCAACATGGTCTATTTGCTGTGTGAAGAGGCTGCCATCTCCATGCCAGTGGTTGGATATTCTGTACCAGTGGTTTTCAACATGTGGGTCATGACCCCTTTGGCAAACGTTTATCTCAAAAAATATTCACATTACAATTCATAACAGCAGGAAATTTACAGATATGAAGTAGCAACAAAATAATGTTAAGGTTGGGGGAATCACCACAATGTGAGGAACTGCATTCAAGGGTCACAGCATAGGAAGGTTGAGAACCACTGGGATAGGGAAGGAGAGAAAGATATAATTATATTATATCATCAAAAATTTAAACAAGATTAAACAGGACCTGTGCAGTCTGTTCCAATTCTGTCCAGGTTTCCCATGATAAAGAGGAATAGACCTTTCCCAATATGTACTATGAGAATGAAAGCATCCTGAACTTTATATCACAAGTCATTTCAAAATAAAGAAGACCTCAGAATGTGAAATAACTATACAGACAGCTTTGTCCTCGAAACAGTTTACAGGACAGTGCCCATTCCGTGGACATACATCCCTGTTGTGCCTGAAGTGTTTTTATTAGAAGAAAGAGATAGTTGGAATTTCCAGTAGCTGCAGGGTACCGCAGGAGAGAATGTGTGCATCATTATTTCCTATGTTTGACTGGTAACAACAGGGCTAAGGAATTCATTGGTATATTAACACAGCTGTTTATAATCTAAGACATATAATAGGAACATAAGAATGTAAAAAATAAAAATATTAAAAGCTGACGTCCACAATAAGTGAAAACAGTTTTAGTTCCCTCAGCATCTATTTAAGGCAGCATTTTTAAAGAACCCAGTGAAATCAGAGTTTTCTTACTTATTTTTACGAAACTGCCTAAAATTAGGTTATACAGACTATGAATCAAATATAATAGCAAAATGTATAGGAAAGTTTGATGCGGAAAAAGAGCTAAACACTAAATTCCAAGAAGGAAAATACTACTCATGGCCACAATTCAGAATATAAACTTAGGGCAAGCTGTTGGCATATGCCTGTCACAACCATCAGCTGTCTATTGTCCCAGTGTCTGTGGAAACACCTCTATTAAGAAATATTATCCATCCAAAGAGATGGTAGCCCCATTAGCGTGATGAGAGGGCATATTTTAGAATGCCTTACCATCCTGATTCCCTTTTTGCCTCAGTGGTTGGCACTGTGGTGGGGACTGTGTCTTAAGCCCTTAAATGCGAGGCTCTTAATACCCTTTTTAGTCATTGCATAAATCTATTAATTATTTCTGAAAATATTAACATCAAGTCCAAAGGTGGAGTACTATTCAAAGGATTAAACAGAAAGCAATAATTACTGTAGAAGAGATATGATTTGATTATGCCTTTTTACATGTTTATGGTAAAAGTTAACATAAGTGACCACCACTATGTTTTAAAATTATATATACATATAACTTATGATATCCTGAGTCTATTTATTGTTACATGATATTTGGATCTTTGTTCATGACGGACAGGATGCCAATAGGAAATTATTTCATGTCCCTATAAGATCAGTCTCATCTTAACAGTTGAAAAAGAAGACACCTAATATCTTTTTTGTTACTTGCTTGGAGCCTATATGTAGGAATACAGCTTGCCATTTCCTATTATCATGTTCAACGTGAAACCCGAACATTGTTCCAGATACCCACACTCAAGTCTTAACATCAGCCTCCGACTGCTTATCCCATAATAAACTAACTTTGCGTGCCAACTAACAAAATAAATCTAGGAAAACTGTAGGCAGTATTTGGAGAAGGAACAGAAAATTTCAGAATTACTTCCAAACTATGTCAGCTTGTGTTAAAAACTCAAAGTATTTCTTTAACTTGGGGTTCTCTGCTCCAGGAATCAGGGTCCCACATATAAAACCAATCTCAGAACCATTCCAGCTCATTTCTAAGCAGTTATTGAAGTACATATTCTTGTGAAACTGTTATTTCTTATTTCTGGGATAATCAATCTGTGCAGATCAAAAATAAACCTTACTCATTTTAGGTATATAATATAGAACTTTTAGTTCATGTGTGAAAAACATTAAGGTTTTATCAATTGATTTGAATTTTAGTGTTAGAACACTTTCTGTGCTAAAATTAAATGGTTCTTATACTTTAGTGCCAAAATTATTTTTATAAAGGAATTTAAAGTGATAGTAATGTTCAGTTGGTAAGAATACAATTGCATCATCCAATCATCCAATACTTTTAGCATTGGCTAAATCAGAATTATTTCTGAGACAAAAGGAATGCAGTAGTGAAGATGCTAGGCATTGATTTCTTCCTTCATGAAGTTTAATTATGAAGTTAGAACCATTCATCAAATCATATCTCATTCATGCACGGACCGGGTCACACTATGCTAAATGCCGTCAGGGAAAAGTAGATTGTGCAATTACAACATTTAGTGATGGCAGCAGTGTAGTCTGGACACTAATCAGGTAGTGTCTCAATAGAGCTGCCACTTTTGCTGAAAGTGAAATATTTAAACAAGATTTAGGGGGAATGTGTTAGAAATAAGAAAATAAAAGAAGCAAGAAGGCCACTTTTGTGGGAAGGTCTCAATACACGCGCAGAGCAAAACTGTAAGCAGGTAAAAAGGGCCGTGTTTAGAGATGTTTTGGGAGGCAGCTGAAATGCCAGAGCATTTGGGGCCATGTTAAGTAAAGCTTTAAACAGAAGAATCAAGTGACCCATTTGAATTCTCAAGAAGAAAATATCAGGCTGTCAAGATGCTCAGTGGGTAAAAAATGTGCTGAGCAAGCCCAATGACCTGAATTCAATCCCCTGAACTCCCATAAAAAAGCCACTTGCTGTGGCTTACATTTGAATCTCAGTACCCCTGTGGTGAGATGAGGGGCTGGGAAGAATCACCTAGAAGCCAGGGCCAGCTGATCTGGAATATTCTGTGAAGAAACAAGGGCTATTCTGTATTAACAACGTGGAAAGAGAGAACTGACTCTCAGAAGTTGTCTTCTGACTTCCACCAGGGCACTATGGTATATGTATGTGCAGGAGCGCGCGCGCGCACACACACACACACACACACACACACACACACACACACACACACCAATATGCAAAATTTAAAAAAAGCAAACCAGAGACCATGCTGAGGTTCAGGGCACATGCTGTCAACAAAAATCATGTGGAAGTCCATGACTTATCCTCCCGCTGACTGTAATGGGCGATGAAACTACTCTTGCAGTGGTAATGATGACTGCAGATTGACAGTTGAAAAAGAGGGACACAGAAGGCCTCTGTGACAAACCCTAACCCCACCCAACTCCTCCACCCCACAGAGCATAAAAAGTAACAGCCTAGACAGGAAGCCATTGAAGTGAACTCTTAAAGACTGAATAATGATGCTGATGTGTAGCTCTCCACAATTGATGGTATCTGGTAGGGGTATGGGTGGGGAAGGACTCAGTTTTCTTTAAGGGACTGGCCACTGGGAGTTTGATCATGCTCCAGTGAGTATATGGACAACATAAGTTGAATTTTTCTTCTTTTTTTGGGGGGGGGGAGGAGTCACAAAGTTGGGGGGCAAACCTGGGAGGATTGGGAAGTGAGTGTGACCAGGGTGCATAATGTGAAATTTCCAAATATTCAATATGTTGGGTGAAAAAAGAGCTTAAAACCCCCCCAAATAAAAATAAAAGCAAAAAAACAAAACAAACAAACAAAAAACAACAAAAACAAAAAAACGTATCTTGGCAAAATGAAAAGTTGACAAATTCCATGCTTCATCTTCAGGCTTTCTAATGCCAGTAATTTTACTTCAAGTCTGTGTTGTATAAAGTCCTGGAAGTAAACACTTATGCCATAAGGAGATTAGAAGTTTCGATTCGGTTACCAAGAGTGGCCCGTTTCTAACACCCTGTGGCATGTATACGTATTTAGTAGTGATAGGAATATCTTAATAGGGGTTTATTGTTCTCTATAAGCCACTGAGATCAGAAAGAGCCAGTGATATTTTTATTAATAATTGTCATCTGGGTGGTCAAAGTGGTAGTGCTATGCTTTACAGTGCCGTGGTTCCTGGGTTATAAGCAATAAAGGATGGAAAGGATTTGTTTGATCCTGATGCTGGACAAATGATTAGCCATTAAGTGGCCAGTTCTGATCACTCTGGCAACTATAGAACACCAGTGGGATAGAAATTAAATTAATATGAGGTAGACCAGTAGATGTTGCTAACTGCCATGAGTAGAAAAGAAGGCTTCCTTTTTTGGGCCAGAGGAAAGCCATCAGTAGGTGTTGTAGGATAATCTTTTTGTACAGTGAAAATGTGTCTCTGCCAAGGCACCTTCTGATTGGTTTAATAAAGAGCTGAATAGCCAATAGCTAAGCAGGAGAGGATAGTGACTTCACGCAGAGATAGGAACTTTGGGTTAGAATCTGGCATTTGGGATTTACCAATGAGATGCAGAGTAAGTTGAACATATGGTACTGAGAAGAGATAAGGAGCCACATGGCAGAACATAGATTAATATAAACGGGTTAATTTAAGTTATAAGAGTTAGTTGGGAATAAGTCTAGGCTAAGGCCAAGCTTTCATAATTACTAATAAGTCTCCATGTGATTATTTGGGAGCTGACAGTTTTGGCCTTAAAATATCGGGCACATATATTCAAGTGTAGAGCAGCTGGCATGCTACTGGGCACAAGACTAGGTATAAACTCCTGCCACAGTGTGGGCTCAACAACTTCCCAGAGCTGAGGTGGATAAGCATGACTCCTAGCTGATGCCCATAGACATGAGGCTCAGCTCTAACAAAAAGTCAAACTGCAGCTGTAGCCCAGAACCAGTGGGGTAGCCTGCTGGACCAATCCTAGGGAGGGTGGAGCTAGTTGACAGCATCATGTGCTAAGCAGAACCATGAAGTAGGTGGCCTGGCCATCTAAGGTTTGGCTCATGTGGTCAGAGAGGCTTCAGGCATGCAAAAAGCCAGGTCCAGACTGAGAAAACCTCTGAACAAGTACAGAATGCTTGAAAATGTGCTTAAGTGCTGAAGAAAGAAAAGAAAATGAGTATAGACAGTCTTATAAAAAATAAATAGTTTAAAAATAATAAAATCTTTAAAGAAAGAGTAAAGTAACACACACACACATACATACACACACACACACACACACACACACACACACACACACATATGCCATGTAAGGATGGGAAAAATTATTACACAAGATGTCTAGATTCTATATAGTGCTTTATTAATTTTAAATTTTTTCAGTGCTAATGAACAAAAAACCAACTGCTGAGAGACATTGGATTATGAAAACTACTAAATTAAACCATCTTATATATTTTAAAGATGTCTTGACTTCAGAATGGAAGTCAGGAAATGTGTTACATTGGGGGAGAGGTTATGCTTTTGTTTCCACAGGAAATAAAAAGCTATGGATTTCTTCAAAATCAATAAAGATTAGATTTGACCAGGGGAGACCTCTTGAAAATCATGTCTATATATGTGAAGGAAGAAACGAAGAAAAACTACAAGATAGGTGATGTATATGCTGATCCCTCTATTATGGGAAGAGCTCTGAGACTGGATGAGACATGATAAATCTTGTTGGTTATAGTGTCCTCATGACATTATTATATGCCATCCTTTCATATGGCATGGATGGAGATTTATACTACAGTTTTATTATACAGTCCAAATGGATTTATAAAGTTGACAGATGACTTTTTTTCTGCTCAAACATAAAATGCAAAATCATCTCTAGCTGATTTATGCATACTGCACATTTCATAGCTAAGTTAATGAAGGTATGTTACTTTTAAAAGTTTTTGCATTTTCAGAACATAGATAAGTATAAGCAGGTTAACTTAAGTGAGAAGAGCTAGCTGGAAACAAGCCTAAGCTAAGCCCAAGCTTTCATAACTAATAAGAAGTCTCTGTGTTATTATTTGGGAGCTGGCAGTCCAAAGAAAGATCTTCTGCAAGTAGGTCCTATAGTACCTATGACCTGGCCTGCACATAGTGGGCACGTGGGTCTTTTGAGCAACAGTGTCCTCTTTTGTGTACCAAAATACAGTTCTTCCCAAAGAATGTCTCTATCGATTTTGCTCTACTTCCTCTTGTTATTCTTCTTTTGACATTTTCTTTTCTGTCTCTCTCTATTTAAAGTAGACATAATATTCTTCAACATAATTTTCTTTCTCTCTTTCAAATGAACTATGATAAAAACACCTTTTCTTACCTGGTCATAATGTATAACAGAGGTGAGTGAGTTAAAATATTTCTTGTATTTTAATAATACTTTATAATTTACCTAAAATACTACTACCCCACAATTCTTATGAATTATAAATGGTTCTATTTTGGCAAAAATATGTCTTCTAAGTGATCAGCTCTTGCTACAAAAAAAAAATGAAAAGTCCTTTTCTCCAAGAAGTATAAAATTTTGTTTAAATCTTTGTAACAGGAGAGAGAGCTTGATTAACAATCTCTTATTTAGAGGGAATCTTTTAAATTCTCATGTAAAGAGTAGGTGAAGTATATACTATTAAATCATGAAACTTTGGAGGATAAAGTTGACAGAGGGTTGTTGGTAAATTTCAGTAAAGATGTTAAAAGATTCATGCTGTAAAAGACTGCTGGGCTTAACATTTCCTATTGATTATCTTAATATGTATTCTCAATGACCTCCTAAGGAAGGAACCAGTGTATTATAAATTCTCACATTATAAAATGGAAACTTTAAAAGTTCCAATCAAGTAAGATCATGAACAGATAAATGAAGGGCTAGGATTCAAAGTCAGGGGTCTTACTTTAGTTTAGGGCAAGAGCCAAACTTCTAGGTAACCCTAGCTCAACTCCTTCATCTTACTTCAACAATGCTGCACCAACACTGTAATGTACTGCACTGGAAACAAGTTAATGGCAGTTGAGGGCTACTGGAAGGGTGAAAGTCTTCTTCGTGTAGCCACTAGTGATATTCTTGTGCTCTAAGACATAGCTTTACAACCCATACCAATCCATGTGGGACTGGCTAAACTCAGTGGGTCACAAAGGAACCAATGCACATGAAAGTATTGTGGGGACTTGATGTGGGGGGGGTTGGTGAGGGTAGAAGAAGGATAGAGAGAATGGAGGGATCTATTGCTCAGAATATATTATATGTATACATGAAATTGTCAAAGAATGAATTAAATGAAGATCAAAAAAATTCCTAACCTATAAATTGTGTTGTATTTCTTTGGATAATTATAAGATTAATTACTAAGTAATCTTTCTCTACTTAAGTTAATTTTTATTTTCTTATCAACAAATATCTTTGTACATGATCCAACACTTCTCAAATATTCATGTGGTCACTACTATTTTAATTAAAAATATTTAGGAATAAATGCTGACAGCAAAGAAAAATTCAAGATTTTTATATCTTCATATCTTTGAAATTTTCCAAAATATACACAGTGATTGTAAATCAGTTTTGCATGTGTTTATAATAAGGATAACATAATTGCAATAAGTAGAACTTACCTTTGGCAGTATGCTTGCACATTATGTTTTATTCTCTTGCATTTAGAATAAGGATGAACTGTTATTTTACATGGCAGATAATTTCTCAGGAATCACTCAGAACACTTGCAAATTCAATGACCTGGTAATTTCTAAAACTTTTCCAACTTTAAGTGTTGGATCCAGTCCAGTGTCCTGCAGAGGTTGAATTAGAGTAACCATTATAGTTGAAAAGGAACATAGGGTTCTCTTGTGGAGAAATCTTAGTATCCTTTAGTCTAAAAAAAAAGAAAGAAAGATAGCCAGGCAATGGTGGTGCACGCCTTTAATCCCAGTATTCGGGAGGCAGAGGCAGATGGATCTCTATGAGTTTGAGGCCAGCCTGGTCTACAGAGAGAGTTCCAGGACAGTTTCCAAAGCTATACAGAGAAACCCTGCCCCAAAAAACCAAAAAAAAAAAAGAAAAAGAAAAAAAGAAAGATAAAGAAATAAAAAATGGCAGTGTTTTCTTGCTCCTATGTAGCCGGTAGGCTGACACAGGAGCACCCACCCCTTTGGACAAAGGTCATCTCTCACTTGCTGATTCTGTTTTGAGTTCCTTCACCTGTCTATGTAATTCTTATTCTGTGAACTTGCACACACCCAACAGAATGTGAAAAATCATTTAACCAGAAGAAACAATATTTAGATTCTGTTCCACTTCAGGAGCTTACTAACATCAGTTAGCTAGCCCTATAATCACAAATTCTCAGTTGCACTTCTGTGAAATAAGATTTGTAGGTAAGGCATGAGAGAAAAAAAATGAAGCAAAACATGGCATATTATGAATTCTTCTCCTCTAAAATGCCAATGGATAGTTACCTGATTGAGGTACAATGATTCCATGAATGAATCATCAAAGAAAATATTTAGTAATGTACTGTTATACTTTGATGCCAATTTGGGTGAGCTGAGTGACTTGTGTGCAGCCAGCAAGACATTGTTTCTGGGTATGTCTCTGGAAGGGATCCCAGAGGAGATTGGCTTGGGAAGTGGTGGAAAGAGTGGGTAAGAAACACTCTCCACATGGGCAGACACCATCTCATTAGCTGAGGGCCAAGACAGAACAAAAGATGGAGGAGATAGGAGGTTTTATTTTCTTTTGGAGCAGTGACATCCTATTTCTCCTGTCTTGGTGACAAGAATTTCAAGATCTCTAGCCGTTGGATTCCAGGACCTTTATCAGATTTTCTCTAGGTTTTGAGGTCTTTTGCTTTAGACTAAGGAAGAGCTAGTCATGTGCTTAGAGCTTACAGAAGCTTACCGACTTGGCCTGATTTATTTCTCCAGCATTCCTGCTCTCAAAGTTGCAGGTGGCATATTTTGAGACATCTACCTCTCCATATACATGTGACCCAATAAGTCCTCTAACAAATCCCTTCCTTGTCTGTTTGTTTTATACTGCTTTTTTCTTATTTGAGAACACTGATACATTCAAAGTTTGGCACTGGAAAGGGGGTGGGGTGGTTATAGAATTAAAAAAAAGAAATACATCACAAAGACACTCTTAGAAAGCTATGCACTTTAGCAGTCAAGTGAGAGAAGTTTAAAGTAGATTATTTCCTATTACTATTAGTGATCTTGAAATAGAGAATTAGCCTTTGTCTAGCTTGAGAGCCCCTTCAGATATTGGTTGATCACTCCCACAAGTTTTGTGCCACCATTGCCTTAACACATGTAGGCAGGTCACCATTGTAGATCAAAGATTTTGTGACTGGGTTGGTGTTTATGTGTCTCATTTGGCAGCATGCGGAGTGCCTTCCTGTATCAGACCCTAGCACATAGGGGTGAGGGCTCTCTGTAGGCACCAGATCAACTTCTCCATGTACAATGAGTTGTGTAGATGTTGTTTCGGCGATAGGTCAGGTTGTTTGAGTGGAGGGGAGTCCTATGGGACCTCTTTGTCCAATAGGATACTCAATAATACTCAATTAGATGTAATCCAGTTCTGGTAATGGAAGCTTCATTTGGTGACAAGGGATGGCCACTTGAGGCTCCACCTCCCCTGTTGATGGCCACTTGAGGCTCCGCCTCCCCTGTTGATGGCCACTTGAGGCTCCGCCTCCCCTGCTGATGGCCACTTGAGGCTCCGCCTCCCTTTTTGTTTGCACTTCCATTTAGATCCCCTTCATACATGTACATATTTTATGATGCTTCTACTGTGTCAGGTTTTCATAATACCCTTCAAATGGCCTTTAATTTTTAGCTGTCTCTCCCTGTATTTCTTCCTCTCCCTCTCTTCTTCCCCTACCCATTTGATCCTCCCATTACAGTACCCCAGCCATCCATAATTCTCTGTTCTATTTCCCTTTCCTAGGGATATCTCTCTGCCCTCAACCTTAATTTATACCTAACCTCTGTGGTTCTATAGATTCTAGCTTGGTTATCATTGCCTTAACAGCTAATATCCACATATAAGCCAATACATACCGTATTTGTCTTTCTGGATCTGGGTTACCTCACTCAGGATGATTTTTCCTAGTTCCATCTATCCTACTTAGCTGCAAATTTCATGATTTCATTTTTTAAAGACTGATAATATTCCATTGTGTAAATGTAGCACATATACTTTACCCGTTCATCAACAGTAGGTGGTTTTATAGTTCAGACTAGACATAACATTTTCTGGATGTCTAGGTTTATTTTAACTTGATTTTCTTTATGTGAAGTAAAAGTGGATTTTTCATTCTGAATTTTCCTGTATGAATTTTTTCTAAGACATACACAAGACTGTGATAGGGTAAGCCCAGAAGTTCAGGTTTATATTGCTGCCCCCAAGGAAACAATAAAATCTAAACAGTCTCCCGAAGGGCCTGCCACAGATAAAAGAATTATAGAAAACAAAAGTTTTTTAAGACCTTAGAGAGGTCGTCAAGACTGGTGTGATTTTTTTAAAAATGTTTTTGTTGTCATTGACTTTTCTTTATGCCAAGTGGGGCAGTCTTGAGTCAGAGATGTGGTTAGTGGAGGAGACAGGACACTGTCATTATGCTGAAAAAATTCTCAGGTTTTTTTTTTTTTTTTTTTTTTTTTTACAACTTTACCAAATCTAACAGTAAATCTGTTATTGTCCTCATCTTAGAGGTAAGAAATGAGTGAAAGTCAAGGTGCCCACACTGAAAGAAGTTCTGGGACTCCAGTGTGGCTAATCAGGCCACAGAGATGTTAAGTTGGACACTGGTCTTCTGCCCATGGGTATAAACCTAGAAAAAGAGGGAGGCTGTGTTTTTGGTGATGTTTTATGAAAGTCCTCCAATTTTTATTCTAATTTTGGGATTCTTTACTGAATCAGTGCCCTGGTATGATTCAAATGGTTCCTAAATCCAGTGTCTCTGAGGCCCTGTTTTACCTTATTTTAGTAACTCATCTGGAGCTAAGTTCTAGGAACTTGTATATGTCTTTTGTAGTCCAGATATTACATCTTCACAGAATAAAGATGATTTCCATAATCAACTTTCCTTTGGAATTTGAGACATCACACTCATGAGTTCCCTGTTCTTTTCTGCCATGATGCTTTGTTCTAGTTTATATTCTTGCTATGAAACGCCCTTGAAGTATCACTGGCATTAAACTTAGGCTGAATTCTGTGGGCACTGCCATGCCTGTCTGCTTCTGCTTCTGCTTCCGCTGTCAGCGTGGAGCAAATGTGAGGCGGCATCGTCATGCACCAAATGTCTTGACTCTGTTCCTAACTTGAATAACTAATGCACTCAGAGGTGTGATAGCCCCCATTCTCATTGTTTTGGTTTTAGAAAACATAAAATGTTCTCAGTAAGCTGGATGACAGAGTGTGTGCTAAAAAAGGAACTGATGTGTTCTTTAAAGAGATGAGATGCAGTACTGCGCAGTCAGACATAACATTTGAAATCCAAGTTCACATTAGCACAGTGAGGAGAGCCACAAGCTGCAGTTGATTCTCTGATGCCAGGTCCACTCACCATTTAGAAAGACAAGGAGATGAAGAATTTCAGATGTTCTAGCAATACCTGCATTTGTTGAATGCATTGTCTCAAAGATAATTTTTTAAAGTTTTTGTACCTAGAATTAAATTCAAGGTTGAATTATTAAGCTGATCTACAATTTACATTTTTCAGAGGAACTAACAGGCGACACTCACTTCCCAAGTTCCTTTTCTAGTTGATCTGAAAAGCAATCATTTTATAAAAATATCTTCAAGCAACTGCCTATAAAGTCGAGCAGAGAACTTACAGTGAGCCCTAGGCAGAATGGTTGGGAAAGCCTGGCATGGTTTTTTTTTTTTTCATCACACATTTTCCCTTTAAGCTTTCTTCTTCCATTTCCTTTTGACAGTTATCCCTCTGGAGCCTAAGGGTTCAAGGTCCCTAGACCTCAGGACACTTTCTGCATAATGCCTATTTTCAACCTGCTATATGATGAACTTGACTCTCTACAAAAAAAAATTGTAGACCTCTATGAAGTGAATTGGCAATTAGTAGTTAACATAATCACTAGTTTTATGGACTATTTCTCTCTCCATCCCAAATGAAAGAACCCATTTCCTGGAAATGAATAGATTTGGAAGAAAGAGTGATTATCTGTGAATCTGAATCAAGGCTGGCTTCTGTCTTTTCCAAAACTGACTCTAGGTGCTGGAAATAGATTGGATTATTCTCTCCAGAGGGCACAGTTACTTCTACTGCTATTAATAACTGTGGAAAGTTGGTTATATTGCCACTGCGGTGGAAGCTTCTGTGATTGCATTTATCAGGAACAAACATAAGCACAGCAGACGGGGCAATGAATCAATCCAACTGTGTTTTGGAAAAAACACTGAACAGAAACACGCGAATCCTGCATGTAAATTCTTCCCTTTGTTAAAGAAAGCCGGAAAAATCTTTGCAACTTTTAGGGCATTTGATGGTTTCTTTGAAGTTTGTGCCTCGAAATGTAAGGCTTAACATTCTGAGACCTCATGGATTTATAATCTATGCATTTCTGGTGACCTATTAAGGCTATCTTGGTATTCATTCAGAAGAGGTTCCATACTAAGAACCAGAACTGTTGAAACATCTATGGAAATATAAAATCTGAGGGGGTATTGATTCCTTGTTTGCTTTCAAGTAAATAAACTTACTTTCAGCAAAGCCGTGGCGGTCATGAGAGGGTCAGTCTTAGATGTGTGTGTGTGTGCACGCGTGAGTGCATGCACGCATATGTGTATGGTTGTATGAAAATATCTATTTTAAGCTATCACCTGTTCCTACATTTCTCTCAAGGATAAACTTAACAGCGAATTTTGAGAGAAAATATAAATAGGTATTTAATTTCAAAAGTTAAATAACTGCTAAGAATAGTTGCTGTATGAAAGAAATAGAAATACTTTGAAACTTGCTAGAAATACAAAGACTGAGAAACCTAAAGGTTTATCATGAGCTTGCTGTAAGACATTTAGCAGAATACGTCTCAGTAGTCTTTTAAAGGCTTTGGGAAGGATCATCTGTTAGAAATGTTAAAGGTTCCTTAAGATGCTCAAACATGTGTAAGTGCTTTGAGGAATTACAAGAGATTCTTTTGAAACCAAGTTCATAAGACTGAAAAGCATATTATATTTAGAAAGATGTAGCATTTAATATAAGCAACAATTTAGGATCACATGCCTTAATAACTTTTTATAATTTAACAAAACTAAAACATACACACATTATTTCTATTCAAGGTTACAAAAAAATAGAAAAATAAAATAAACATAGACACAAGAAATTCATCTGAGGGACTGGAGAGATGGCTCAGTAGTTAAGAGGGTGTACTGCTTTCCCAGGAGATCTGAGTTCAGGTCCCAGCTCCCAGGAAAGGCAATTTATAACTAACTGCCTGGGACTCCAGTTCCAGGGGATCTGACACCCTCTTCAGGCCTCTGGGGGGCAACTGCATTCATGTGCTCATACTTCCACAGACACACATACATGCACAAGTTGGAAAAAAAATTCTTATATAAAGAAAATCTGAAAGCAGAACTGATGAACTATGATCAAGATCCCAAACATTAAAAAAAAGCCACTTTGCTGGTGAAATGTGTGAATTTAAGTATAGTTTCCTTTAGGGGCATAAACAGAAAACCCTCTGAGAATATTGATAAAAGGAATTTTAGGAAAAATTGTGAAACGAAGGATTTTGTGTAAGGAGGAGAACAAAACCCGAAAAGCATGAAATGAAATAAACAGGTATCATGCGAGGAATAGCAGAACCAGCCAGGGTGAGCCAAAGCCTAGGAGGACTGCCACTCCACACCAAGCAGAAAACCAGGAATTCTGAGACCTGAGTCTAGCCTCATCCTGAAGCTCAGAGGAAACCAGCAATTTTAAGGATAAAGAAGATGGTATATCATAGAAAATATATTAAACAATTGAACACACACACACACACACACACACACACACACACACACACACACACAGCCCTCCCCTAAGTGGACTGAGACACTTTCTAGGATAATATATGATTGAAATGAGTGAAGACCATGATGAGAAAATAATTAAATTCAAGTAAAAGAACTGAAATTGTATTCTTCACAGTCCATTTCAACTAGGGTGAGGAGGACTCTATCTCGTGAAAAGAATTACTAAAAGAGAAAACATAAACAAAATTAAACTGCAATTAGTTTCTCTCCCAGTTTTAGTATAATTAACCCTACATCTGATTTAGTGTGGGCAAATACCACACCATTAATCAGTTTGCCTTTCTATATTATTACTTAAGTTCCATGCAGATCCTCACAGGAGCTACTGGAAGAAGTTTGGATGTCAGAATACCAAAAGTATCTTTAATATATCTCATAGGAAGATTAAGACTATTCATATTTTTTTATAATAGTGACCAAATATTTTCCTTAAACAAGCCTAATATCAAATGTTGTTTACAATTAAAAAAATCTAAATCTTTATTACACACATTACATCAAGAAAAGCAAAGACTATAATTAAAATTTTAAGATGAAAGAAAACTGGAATTTTCAGTTCCAAAATTAAATAGTAGTAAAAAAAGTAGGCACTTTGCATTTTCCAATTTTTAATTTTTTTGAACTCATTTATTTTATTGTGTGTGAGGGTTTTGCCTACATGAATGCATGTGAACCCCATGTTTGCCTGGTGAGGCACCAGGGGGTCAGAAGAGGGTATTGGATCCTCTGGAACTGGAGTTATGATAGTTGTGGACCATCATGTGAGTGGTGGGTCTGAACCCAGGTCCTCAGATACATGGGCTCTTAACCATGGAGCCATCCCTCCAGACTCTTATTTTTTGACCTAAATGTGTATTTATAATTATTCAAAAATAATCTTTAGTATGTTCAAGTTAAAATAGTGATATTCTTTGAAGAGATCAAGGAGACTTTTTTTGGGCGGGGGACAGAATTTCTGTACATAGCCTTGGCTGTTCTGGAACTGACAGCAGGCTGGTCTTGAATTCACAGCAATTCTCTTTCTTCTGTTTCCTGCTTACTGGGATGAAAGGTGTGCACTACCAGGCCTGGCCTAAGAATGCTTCTTATGGGACTATAATGTTTAACTTAATCAAGAATATTGTCTTGATTGAGCCAAGGCGTGTCCTTGCAGTTTTCTAAATATGTCTTATTAGATTTTTCTGGAAGAGATTAGCATTCAGATCAGGAAACCAAGCAAAGGGAATTCACTTGCAAGCATGGATTGAGATCATCCTCCCCACAGAGGTTCCATGTCAAAGGGGGTGCTTGGTCTATCTTCCTCAGTTGGAACATTCTTTTTTGGCCACCAGATTCTGCTGGCTCAAAGGTCTGAAAACTAGGTTTGGAAATCACACCATGGGCTCTTTACCTTTGAAGATCTCCAGGCTTTAGGAAGTTATACCTCTTCCTTATCCGGATCTCCAGGTTTCATACAGATGATTGAATAACTTCTCAAGCTACTTAATCATATGAGCTAGTCTTTCATAAGAACTATCTGTATTTCGTCTCTCTCTACATCAACTCATTGGTTGTTTCCTTGTTTGTGTTTTAGGTAACTTCATTTTAGTCAATGTTGCCTGTCACCGTGTCCACCCATTAAAACTTTTGGCAAGCCATCCAAAGAAACTGTCTTCAGTTGTGGAGTAATACAAAGGACAGTTTCAGTGATAAAATTATGTAAGAATGTCAAGAAAATGATAGCAAAACATTTGAATGAGCATGGAGCTCTTTGTGTCTGAGATCCTATGCCAGTGCACAGGTATAGGAGAGGATGTTGGACTGGAATATCAGTCACGAGATTAAACTTGTTTCAAAGGTGAATCCAGCCTGAATTTAAAATCACATAGAATCAGTCTCAAATGAAGTAAGTGGTTCTGTATGTGACAAGTAAAGTGCAACATTGTTTTTACTTTACTTTTTTGTAGGCTTAATATCAAACTCTGGGCTTCAAGGGTACCAAGCAAGCACTTTAACTACATGATATCACTAGCCCCAAACCCAACATTGTTTGGAGGGAATCAGTTAAAACACAAAATTAGTAACAATCAGCATATAAGAAATGTATAGATGAAATAAGAAAATATGGCCAGTGACTGTGAAAAACATTAGTTAATAGAGTAAATAATAGTGGAAAGAGTGAACAAGAATATGTGAAAAGTATTCAACATTACAACTATGATAAATTAGAAATCAGTAGGAACAGAAAAGTACTCCTAAAAAAATGTAACCTGGAGAATGACTGGAGAAGACCCCTGAGGCTGACATCTGGCCTTCATGTGCACACTCATACCTGTGCACATACATACACTTGAACAAGTACACAAAAAAGAACATACACCCATGAATTTATTGAACAACTATCTTTTTGCAGCTGTCTATCTGAGAAAAATAGGTACATGTGTTGATAAAAGAAGAGATGCTCAGGCATGTTCCTAGAAATTTCATACACATACCTAAAGCCAATTATCCAAAATACCAGTCACCAAAGGAAAATTGATATATTCTTCTGAATATATGGAACAGGATAGTAGTCAGCAAAAATATGGAATTAGCTGATACATCAACATATATAAACCTCACCATCAAAATTTTGAGCAAAAAAAGCTAAAGACAAAAGAACAAATACTGAGTAATTCCATTTATTTGAAGTTCCCAAATGAATGATAATAACGTAGTTTGAAACAGTTTTTGTTTTCTTCCCAAGACAGAGTTTCTCTGTGTAGCCCTGTCTGTCTTGGAACCTGCTCTGTAGACCAGGCTGGCCTTGAAATCAGAAACCCACCTCCCTCTGTCTTCTGAGTGCTGGGATTAAAGGCGTGTGCCACCAATGCCCAGCTGTTTGAAAGAGTTTAAAAGTGGTTGTTTCTTATGATTTGATCACTTGTGAGTAACCTCAAGGGGACGTTGTAGGAAGAAAGAAATGAGACAGAGCAGTCCTCCTGAAGAGACATCTGTTTATCAAATAATGCACATAAGGTGTGTGCAGGCTGTGTGTATTTAAAGAGTCCTGCTGCCATCATGACCACCATTATTATCATCAATATTGCCCTGCTAAGGAATGGTGGTGAAAGGAAAGAAAGTCAGATATACATCATTTAAGCAATTAGTGGAAGGATGGACAGAAATTTGTGATTTTTAAAATTTATTGTAGGTATGTTTAAAGTTTTTGCAATAAAATATAAAATGACAAACTAAACATTTTAATATCCTTAAAAGAGGGCAAGGGAGACTTAGAATCAACCTCAACTACAGAAGAAAATATGCCTGCAGACGTAGCAGAGAAACACCAGTGCCAACACTGATCTGAGCAATCATTTGTGTGACTTCTTTTAGCCTACTTCAATCTGTGAGAATAACTCATATAATCAGTAATTCACCCCTGTAGCATATGACGTTTCTTAGTATAGGTGTTTAATTTTTAAAATAACTTTTTTTTTCCTAACTATTGAGTGAAAAAAACGTATCATTCATTGTTAAAAATATGGAGGAGGCTTGGAAGTTGAATTTTACCCAAATACATATTCCTGTTTCACAGAAAAAAGTATTGTTTGTGCTAAAGACAAATTCTCATATTTCTCGTGTTAGATAATACAAATCACAACAGTAAGGCAAACATACACATCTAATATTATTTGAAAAAACGCCCAGTTTTGTATATTCTTTTGTTTGCCAGTGTCAAATTATGAAATCCAAAGGATCAAAGTTATAAAAACATTCCTGACACAGTAGAAAACTATAAATGCTTTTTGAAGGAATTTTCTGGAACATCATCACAGTTTCATCTAGCTGGTTTTAACAGTCACATTGAGAAGCTGAACTGTGCACATTTTATGACATCAGCTAGCAGTGTTTGTTTCAATGTGAAAGCAGTAAAATAAAATTAAATGCATCTCATGGCTTTTTTTTTTTAAAGATATTATCTCCAAATGGCCGTGACAGTAAAATAATGTGTAAAAAGGATGATGAGAAACATGGCTTGTTGCTCTGTGCAGTTTTTCTTATTGAGGAGACAGAGGTATTGAACAAGGCTGGTAGATCTATATTTTTACAATAGAATTTACTGAAAATAATAGGACATTACTTTGAAGTTTTTCTAGCTGTAGAAAAAAATGGAAAAATCGTGGGATAGCTTTAGACTCCTGTTGCAATAAAAAAGAACTGATAGAAATCCTTATGTTATTCAGAAAACTTGAAGAAAAGGAAATTTTCCCCACCCACCTGTGAGACAAACATTGCTGCTTTAAAAGCCAGACAGTTACACAGAGTGAAGGAAACCATAAGCCTCGTCACAATGGCTTAGAGCAAAACTACCTATATTTATTAGATTGATTTCCAATTAGTTAAATCTATAATGGGAAGTAAGATTGTCCTTATGAGACATATTTCTGTAGAGTCTCAAACACAGTCAATCATGGTTCAGGCATGGGCTCATAAGGCCCTACAACCTCTAGGCTGAACCACTGGCTATTAATGGATTATGAGCCAAGAACAAATGTTGGCTTTGGTTTTGTATGTAAAGGTGATCCCACAGTTTTTAATATGATGTTTTAATTTACTCTTTGAGAATATTATACATGTACACAATGTTCATTGTTTCTGTATTCACCGTATCTGGGAGATGGAAACTACCTAGATGTCCATCAATTGATAAAGAGATAATGAAAATCCCCACATAGGAAAATTTTACTCAGTAGAAAGTAAAGCTGAAATCATGAAATTTTCAGGTAAATTGATGAATGAGAAGAAATCAGTTTATCCCGGAAGAAAGCGGAGTTCTCTATCATCTGTGGATCATAGCTTCTAATATTGACATCGGTGTATTGCCTCAAGGTCCCTGGAGAAGATAGAATGGGGGCCACTGGGAGGTGGGCCAGAGAAGAATGTAGATGATATGAAGGGGGAGGGGAAAAATGGGGATCATTATGTGAAGAAGGGCTGATGGAGGAAGGCTTGGGAGGAGAGATAACTAACAGGAAAGATGTTTGGAGAAGGCAATATGAAAACCTACCATTTTATAAGCATTCAAAAATATCCTTATGTAAATGCATTTCTACTGAAATAATTTCTCTTGATTTTATTCCAAGACATACCACTTATATTCCAATAATTACAGTTTTCACACATCAATTACATTCTGTTAACTTTAATACCAACTAACATAATTCTAGATAGTTCCTAGACAACTTCCTGAAGTACACGTATTATGTCAAAATTCCTCTTAAATTATTAGGGACAAAATGTCAACATTTTGTTAAAACATATTCTAAATAAAGGAAGTTCAAACATTATGAAAGAATCCTATATGATAAAATTGTTATTCTCACTGAAAGTATGGTAAATCCTTAGTTTATCTAAGTGACTATCACTTATAAATTCACTTGTCTTTTAAATAATATCTAGTTCAATATGGAAATATATAGAACATACTTCACACATACTATGTGTAGACATTTATATTACATTTAAAAATTATTATTATTATTATTTTATTATTATTATTTTTGTGTGTGTGTCTCCATGTGTGTATGTACATGTGTGTTCTGTTGCCTGGGGAGGCCAGAGCAAGGTATGGGATTCCCTATAGTTTGGGACAGAGATGCTTGTGAGCAGCCTGATGTGGGTGCTAAGAGCTGAACTCCGATATTAAAGAGTAGCAAGTACTCTTAACCACTGAACCACCTCTCCAGCCTCATATTAAAGTATTTTTAAAGAAGAGTGTAAATTGCTTGGCATCATAATTTGCTATTTATTTCTCTGTATGAATACTTTGCTAAACCTTAAAAGTGACCAATGAAAAGGTGGAGACAATGAACTGGCATTTTGGAGCCCATTCCCTATGGTGGGGTACCTTACTTAGCCTTGATGCAGTGGGAAGGAGCTTGGGCCTGCCTCAACTTGATATGCCAGACTTTCTTGACTCCCCATGGGAAGTCTTACCCTCTTTGAGGAGTGGATGAGGCAGGAGAGGGAGAAGGAGGAGGTGAGGGAGGGGGAACTGTGGTTGGTATGTAAAATGAAGAAAAGATTTAAAATAAAATAAAAAAGAAAAGAAAAGGTGGAAACAAATTGGCATTGGAAAATTGGAATGATGGGTAAGTAGTTTTTTAGAGAGAAAGGACATATTGCAATCCTGCTAAAGGGAAAGACTTGAAAAATCAGTTGCCTTTTTGCTTTTTTGTTAAACCAGGAGTCTTCTGCAGTTTAACACTGTACCTAGGTTCTAAAGTAGTGCCTCTCAGATGTTAACAGCAGCAAAACCCAAAAGCCACAATTGCACTGACTGCAGCCATATTTTGCTTAATGAGCTGGAGTCAAGAGATGCTGAGAACCATTTCTCTGATGAGGAGTGAGTCAATAAGAACATGTTCAAGACTAAGATGAATTCTGGTCTAGCATGGAGACCAAAATTAAGATGTAGAGGGACTCACATGCTCTTTAATAATTTTTGGTGAATTTTGATATTTGATATTCCTAAAATATGACCCAAAGAACTTATGCCTTTTAGCCACTCCTAAGAGTTAGCCTCTTTAAAATATCTTGACATTCAATTAGCGATACCTAGGGAAGAGCTGGCTGAGCATATAGGTCAGTAACTCAGGAAAATTAGAAGTTGTCTATGTTCCAAGGTTACTGGGCAAAATAAATTCCCAAGCCAGTCAACTGTTTGAAATTCTCATTACCACACTCAGTGACCAGAGTCTCTTACAGAGAAGTGTAAGTTGAGTGACTTTCAGTTTAACGTGAAGACTGTGTTTTGTTCCGGCTGACATGTTTTTCTCTGTCAGTACAAACATTACCGTCTTGCAGAAGAAGGTATCGAATGTTAAAAGGGGAGGTAGTATAAAATTTAAAAAAGAACTAATTTATTTTGGGATATTGGGACAGCTCTTCTCAAAAAGTAGTGTAGAAACGGCCACTTGAAGATGAATAGAAATTATCAAAGTGAAAGAAAAAAAGGCAGTAGATGTTATTGAAATGCCATGAAATTAGTTATTCAAGGAATTGGAAAAGGGTGTAATGGCTAGAGTAATATGTAGACATCAGATGGATTATTTCGTGAGGTATGATAGGATTTTGGAAATATTTTAGAACAATAAGAAGTCATTGAAACCCTCTGAGGAAATAAAGTGACCGGGATTAAGTTAAAAGAAACATTACCCTGCCTTTTGCATTGAAGCGAAAATAAAGGTAGAAAACTCCCTGAATGTAATCAAAATTGCACTAAAGTAGAGAGAATAATGAGGTTTGGTTGAAGATGGTGACAGGGAAAACAGAGAAATCATCTAGGAAGTAGAATTAAGAAGACACGATCTTATTGTTCAGTTGAGTTGTTGAGTTGTTCAGGTTTGCTAACTGAATCTAGTGTGTAGGGAGCCATCATTCATTGAGGACAGTATCCTACAGGAGAAGGAGGGTATTGGTTAGCACATGTTTGTGTGATTTGGATGACCTCTGTGATATCAAAGTGGAGGTGTTAGCTAGTAAGTATATGTGCTCTTAAGGAGAGAAGTAATGACGAAAGATTTACATGTCCTTGCCAACTGAACATGATTTGGATGAGAGAGATACGCAGTATGACATCCAGCTAATAGTTAACACTCCATTATATGAGTGACCTGCTTCACTGTACAGTTGCCGAAGTGTTCGAATGCCTTCACAGTTTACCCTGTTCTCACATCCCTAGGTATGGTCAACACACATACATTAAAAAAGATTTTATATATTTACTTCTATGTGTATGAATGTTTACCTGCATGTATGTACGGGCACCACATGTGTGAAGTACCCATGGGGATCAGAAAAATTCATAAGATCCTTTGGATCAGAAGTTACACACAGTTGTGAGCCACCATGTGGATGCTAGGAACCAAACTCAGGTCCTCTGCCAGAGCAGTAAGTGCTCTTAACTGACAAGCTATCTCTCCAGCCCCCAGCACAATGTTTTATTTTTCAGTGGTAGACACAAATAAAAGTCATATTACAGTGATACCTAGACCCCTTTTACAAACTCATTTAGTAGTCTAACCTATTCATTTGTCTCTACTTGGTTCCTATTTGCTCCTAATGAATACATTGTATATTAAAAATAATAAAAATAAGCCTACTAGAATTAAAATTGCTTAATATGAATTTTCTACAAAATCAATGTGATTTAATATTTTATTGACTTGGAAAGTATGTTAAAATTATGCTTTACTTGGATGAATAAGATAGAAACACAATACAATACGCATGTAAAACAGAGGACAGATTTATCGCTCAAAGTGAAATAATTTATTAAGTATCTTTTCCCCCTAATATGACTAAGTATCTTGGAAAGTTCTTTTGTTATTTTTCTCTATCAAAAGACAATAATCTCACGTCTAAAAAAGAGGGGAAAATTACATTGTTGTGAGACTCAATGCTGTTATTATCTATTTAAAATTTCCAGCCAAACCATCTGAAAGATATTAAAAATAAATTACCAGCATGCACTTATCATAGGTAGATATTGTGCTGTCACCAAAAGATAATGGATGAAGGACAGATGAAACACACAGTTGATGAGGTATTATTCTAAGTCCAGAGCATGCTTCCTGGTAAATCATAAACTAGTTAACACAACAGAAATACTCACTGGCAGTAGGTTGGTCTCCCATCTATCACCCAAGGTTGGGCATTATCTGGTTTATCAAGGTCTTACTAAGTAGTTCAATTATTTTGGTTTTCAGTAGCCTCATCTTTAGATAAGGCAGTGGAGTACTTGATGTGCTTCTGGATGCAAAGGCAGCTGTAGGGCTGTGTGCAGTAGGTGTTTCTTGAGATGCTAGGCTTTTACCAGCCCAATTGCTCTGAAATTCCCTACACCTCTTCTCTTACCTTCTTAGTCACATTCACCAGATCCTTTATTAGACAGTAGTCATGCTCCTCTGGAGGAGAAGTCTTAGAATAAATTTTCCTAACTCGAATTCTGATATTAAATTATTTTAGAGAAAGAAAATTTTCAGTTTTTAGTAAGCATTTAAAACTTGTGGGTTTTTGTTGTTGCTGTTGTTACATGTTTTCATCATTAGGAATTGGGTAATCAAATAATATTCCTCATTATATGCATATATGAAATTCTCAATAAAAGTATTAGATTTTAAAAACATTAAATCATACAGTATAGACATAGCTTATTGACAATTGACTTTTAAAAACCAATGAATTGATCAGAATTTTGTGATTCACATTTTGATTGTGAAAGTGTTTAGAGGTTGAAGGAAGGAATCCAAGAGCAAGGGATTCACTGTGTTACATAAAATGGCCTGGCATCATGCTGATATAAAATCATATAAAGGTAATGGAGAGCATATTATTTAGATAAAAACAGCAAATTATCCACTGTGAGATATGTATCTATAATAATGATAAAGTAGGTATTAATGTAAAAATTAATTCAGCAATAAGCAATAAAGTATATGGCCTAGAGATACAGATGTATTGATCAGCTCAAAAACAGAAACAAAATCATTAAACTGTTTCTCTACGTATTGTAAGATGGTAGGCTGGGAAGCTGAGGGATTTTCCAAGATTATAAATCCTTGTATTATTTGAGATGTGTACTTTGAAAGTTAAATATATAAAATATACTTAGTAAAACCATGTATAGCTTACGCAAACAAAAGCAAAATTTCTAGTCTTACTTAATACAAAAGTAAAAGGATTCCTTGGTGGTTTGAACATGAGTGTAGTTCACGTTTTTTCCCTGTGTTTTTCTTATTAAGTCTTCTAAGCATAATATTGCTTAATAAAATAGTTTTCTTCTCTCTATTCGAAGCTGGGTCTCCAGAAGCAATTACCGTGTAGTCCAGCCACACTAGTGTTTAGCCTGCAGTTCCCAGTGCCTTGTTGGCTCTAATCGGAGCCACGGTAGCATTTCTCAGTCCACTTGCCCCAGAGTGTTGACTCAGTTGGAATCATTGTGCTCCAAGCACTCTTCCCTTTATACCCACTTCCTTCTGAAAGTAAGCTGTTTTCAAGAAAAGGTTTGGCAATGGCATTGGTTTTCTTGTATATTGTTGGAACACTGAAGAGTCCTGCACCGTGTGTCCATCTCCCTGCTACACTGTCGTCTTGTAGTTACACTCTTTGGTGATAGCAATTTACAATGTCTGTGCCTTTACTAGGTTGATGGTCCAAGTGAACTGAACAAAACAACTCTCAATTGTTAGTGTTTCCCTTTCTCAGTTAATTAAGAGCCTTACATTTTGTTCAAAGATCTGGGTTTTTCTCTTAATTATAAAAAATTTATTTTAAAGTGATATAATAGTTTATGGTAATTAAATGCACCCCTCCAAGACACACAAATATATGTACAAACATATCACAAAATATGGAAATCCAGTGAGGCCAACATATTTCATCTTAGAGAATGCACCTGATAAGTACTTTGTTCCACATTAATATGATGACCCTAAAATGACCTCAAAATCCTACAGGGCTATTATTAATAACAGTGTTAGACTGTTTCATCTTCAGTCTTGAATCATAACTGTTTAGGGTATAAACACCTATTTTAGATTTAATATAACTGCTCTGTAATTTTCCAGTATTTACGCTCCCTCTACAAAGTTTAGAGTTGGCCCTTTGTTTGAACTCTAGCAAATGTACCACTTACGTATAATGTTAGAATGTTTCCTGTTCATTTAATTGATTCATTCCATAGACATGATGTAATGTGCCTTCTGACTGTGAGCATCGTGCCAAGTCTTGGACATAGGAAGAAATGAAAGTCCTAGCTCTTGGAGTAAGGCAGGGTCTTGGGCACATAGAATATAGGATATTTGTGTATTACTTAGGAAATTAATATGATCTACGCAGGTGGACATTGATTTCTCCATTTGGCATTTCTTGGGATTCTAAGAAATAAGATTGCATGCCTATGAGTTATAGATTCAGATGCTTCGAAAGGCCCAGGTGATGACAGAGAGTGGTTATTGTTATTCAGATTAAAACTTAGCTGGGGAAATCGTGCATGTTTACATGCCTTGTGCAGTTTCCAGTTCAACTCCAAAGGGCACATCTCGCCAAGGAGAAGGCATTTTGTTGTTCCTGTGTAAGGCCACCAATATGGTTCACTTTATTTTGATGACAAAGCAAGTGGGTTCCGACTACTGAAATGCTAAGTTTGCCTCTGCCATTTTTACTCCCTCTGCAATTGGGAAATTATGAATAACAGCCAGAGCAAAGTTTCAGTGGCCTTGGAAGGACCCAGACGTGCTCTTTGGTTAAAAAAGCACTGGAGGTAAAGTTCCACTCTGGGTGAAGAACACATTGTAGTGATTTCTGATGTTAAATACTTTACTTTGGAGGAATAATACAAGTTACAACAAAGTACTCCCTTTTCTTCTATGATGATTTATATTTATTAGAAACTCTCCAGGAACACACATGCATGTGCACACACACACACACACACACACACACACACACACACACACACACACACTGTTATATAGATCCAAATAAACTATACTATAGATCTGTACCTGCTCATACTGTGACTTGAATTAAAAAGTATTCAAGGTAGATGTTTCTTTCAGTGGCAAACTTGTCAGGTTCCTTGATCCTCCACACTTTTTACTTTTTAATTTTTTTCTTCTTAGACCCATTTTTTGCTCTTTCTTTACTGTTAACCAGTAAGGCATCGCAGAAATCATGGGGCTGTAGTATCCCAGGCTGGCCTCAAACTCCTGGACATTCTCCTGCCTTTACCTCCTGAGTACTGGGGTTACAGGCACTAGTTCATGCTCAAACTGGAGTTATCAGTTTTGTAAGGATCAGGAATTTGTGCCTTGTAGACAAAGTGGAGATAAATTTCACAAATTCAGAAGTTGAGTCTCTTTAGGAAGTTTTGAAACCAACAGTAGTTTCAAAACTCAGCAGATAGTTATGTAAATATGTTCACAGCACTATAGAAGCATGCATGCATACACACACAATTTATAAACATTAAATATATAATTTGCCATTCTTTGTAGCCCCCAAATAATTTTCTTGCATTTACAAATATATTAAATGTTCATTATTTCTTTGAAATTGTGCAGGGTTTACAGAGAAAATCAGCTCTGACACTGAGCTCAAGCTGCTGTTTTTAGATTATATGAATATAGATAGCTTCTGTATTATTTTATTTTCATTTAGGTGACCACATAAATAAAAAGAGCAGTTGTATTTCTTTTAAATGAAAAACAGAAAAATAGACGATTTCTAGGATCCCACACAATTTAGATTCCTTTGGCTTCTCACTTAAACTCAAAGTCAGAGAATGAAGTGTTTTCATCAAGTGTTTCCAGCGGGAGACTCAGTACACTTTGCAGTGTTTTCTCTGTGTGCAAACTGCTGGGCATTACTCAGCAGCTGTTCCCCTTTGTCTTCCAAAGGAAGCATGGACTTGGTCAGGGCTTTGGGAAAGGTAGAGAAAAACACTTGATATTGAAAATATTCTTCAACAAGACAATAATATCCACCACCTAATTTTGTATAAAATTCAATATCAAAACTCACTTCTTTTCTGGTCCTTTGTTTGGAGAGATGGGGGATAAAGTTCATTTTAATCTCTCTGCAGTCAGCCTCCAAACTCCTCTTAAATCTTTCTTGTTACATTCCCTTGTGCAGAATCCACAGGCATGCATTTTGAAAACAGGACTCTTTGCAAGTCCACAGAAGAATATTTTCATGTTGAATTATTTCTGGCAGACATAACTTGTTTGAAGTGTAGGCTTAATACATTCTTTATATTAAGGTTTTTGAAGAACTGTGCCCTGGAAGTAAATGATAATAGAACAAGAGTCAATGCCCCACACCGTGTGTGTGTGTGTGTGTGTGTGTGTGTGTGTGTGTGTGTGTGCAGAAATCTTCAAGGGAAGTCACTCAGCTGTTTTTGCATAACAAGAAAGCATGCACTTTTGCATTTACCAATTTTGTTTCTAAAATCAACACTGTTGGGAAGAAACTCTTAATTTTTCCTGGTAAAAATAAAATAAAATACAACCTAGGGCTGGGAAAATAGCTCAACTAGTAAAAATGTTTGCCGTGCACAATGAGCATCTGACTTTCCTTTCTAAAAGTCATGGGTAAACGCTATGCATGGCAGTGCACGCTGTAATTCCACCACAGGAGAAGTATTGGTGAGCAGATCCTGAGGTCTGCTGGCCAGCCAGCTTTACCTCATCATCAAGTCCCAGGTCCCGTGGGAGATTCTGTCCCCCGCCCCAAAATGTAGTAAGACAGATGTCTCATGAGGAAGAGCACCAGGGTTCCTCCGAGTATGCACATGCTTCGGCACACACATACACATGAGCACATACCCACAATATGTTCTAAGATAATATTAGAGCTAATTAAAAAATTTTGAAGCCCTTTACATTTACTAAGGATTTTAATATACCACACTAAAGCAGATTCTACCATGCCATTCTTAAGAAAAAGTATCTTCAATGCTTCTCTGTTATTTTCTTACGAAGTGTAACATTTATACAGTCCTTTAGAAGGATGAATACATTTATGTTTTGATTAGCTTTCCAAGTTTTTCCGAATAAGTGAAAGATAATATTTGTGACTAAAAGAGAGGTGTAAACAAAGCTAAAGATAGCCCTGACTTCAGGAATTGCTTTATACCCTCACATCTTGATTATTTCTTACCAATATGTATGGGTCTATCCTATTTGTTTTAACATCCCACAGGATGAATCTTTCCTAACTTTTTAGCCACAGACATTGAACTACTTTTGTTTTCCCTACAGTTTTTAAAGCTATTCCAACAAATACCTTTCTGTGAATAAATGCCCTCATGTTCATCTAACTAGTTTTCTTCATCTTGCACTATAATCTTTTTTTGGAGGGTTGGCCTGGTTTCTGAAAGTTTCATATACATACATATATAAAATTGTGATTATAGTGACTTCCTGTTATGCTTTTTATTCCTCTTCATTCCCTCAAATCTCCATTTCTCTCCAACTAGTTCTCTAGCAGGTACACAATTGAAAAGTATGACACCCTTTCCCACAGTGGTTACTATCAATAGCTCCTCAGGAAGGGATGGATGGAACTTATAGGCAATTCCTCTATCACTGACGGGATGTTGAAGGAGCAATCTTGTACAGGTACCTATTGCCCCATTGCTAGAATTGCAATGGTTATACTGTATTTAGGTAGCAGTGTTTTATGGTACTCCACCCCATACTCTGGCTCTCATATTCTTTACAGACAAAAAGGAATCAAGTTGTAAATGAGCAGGAAACTCAATTCCTGTTGCTTAGCATTCATCGTACTGGGAGGTGCTATTCAGGGCGCTGTGGGAGAAAACTTATCAGTCTCACTCAGCTATCGACCATACTTGTTACAATTACAATTGAGATAGGCCCATTGCTACAGTAGTTTCATGAGTATATTGGGAATAATGAACTACTTTGTGATTATATTGGAGATGTGCTCCACACAAAGGAAAACATACCTTGTACTATAAACATAGTTCAAAACCCAGTATAACCTAAACTGATTAATTACTCATTAGTGATACACTTCATGAATTTTACTCAAATTTACTTGACTACCACAGTTCATAGTCTATTATCTCAATTCATTGCTTGCACCAAATATTCAGTCACCTGGAATTTCAATTCCAGTTGTCTGGAATTGACTCTCGAATGTGAATTTTTAATCTTTATCCAAATTGTATATTTGTAAGTTTGTAAGTTTCTATTTCCTTTTGGCCCATAGTGATTGCTCCTATTCTGCAAAAAAAAAAAAAAAAAAAAAAAAAAAAAAAAAAAAAAAAAAAAGAAAGAAAAAATGGGTTGGGGATTTAGCTCAGTGGTAGAGTGCTTGCCTAGCAAGCGCAAGGCCCTGGGTTCGGTCCTCAGCTCTGAAAAAAAGAAAAGAAAAAGAAAAAAATCATTGTCCAAAACATGGGTCATAACATAATACAAGATGTATTTGTTTATGTGCCTAAAGCTGTCAGGTTGCTTGCTAACTCCATCTGATCATCCCTTGAATTTCAAGAATAACATAACAGTTTCTGCTCATGGAAGTTATTCTACATCACAGAAACTAAAGTGAATGCCAACAGTCAGGTTTTTTCCAAGCCAGAGGTCCCCCAAATTCTCAAAAAGTGATACAATATATAGGCATTGGCAAATCAGAATTAATGTTGACTGTAATATTGGGACACATTTCCTAAGTCCCTACAGAATCAGATAATTCTCTTTTAACTGATTGGTTATAAAAAAAAAAAATCCAAGGCTTTCTAGAAAGGGAGATTTAGGTTAATTTACATCAGGGAACTAATTGAGCAGATTTGTGTTTTGGAAAGTGAATGATAATCAAAAGCAGCCAAGGGCCCCCAAGGGAGCTAGGGACCAAATTATGGTTAGTGTTTGGACAAACATGATGGGGAAAAGCAGGAAGGAAGATAATGTAATGGATCCCAAAAGGATTTAGAAGGTAAGAGTCACAGGATTTTGTAGGTGACTGGAGGTGGAAGAGATGAAAGAAGATAGTCTGGCAAATCTCCAGTTTACAGTGGATAACAATGTCAATAACAGAGATAAATACGAGAAAAGGAGATTCGAACCCAGAAAGAAATTTGTCATGATCTGATTATAGAAAAAGTTATTAGTATAAATCAAAGCAGAAAACTCACTGTGTTAGCCTTCACCTTTGGAGTCCTGCATGGATTTTAGAGTTTCCCTATTTTAATTTTACTTGCTCATTACCTTTCTTCAGAAATTAATACTCAGATTATAATTTCAATGCAGAAAATACCATCATTTTACTTATTTATTTTTTCATTTTGCTTAGCAACAATTTGATTTATGCAAAGCTTCAACCACATATTTGATTGATAATGTCCATTTCGGACCACCTATACGTATGCTGTTATCTCTGGAACACATCTATAAAGAAGGGTCTTGTGTTTGAGTTAACAACATAAGGCAATTTTAGACTGTCTACCTAAAACATAAATGCATATGAAAATGGTCTTTACAATGGATACCTAGAGGAGAAGGCAGGACTCAGAATATTGTAGCCTCAAGTCAAGGAATATGGACACGCACAGGAAGAAGAAAGAAACATGGATTCCCACCACACCCTCCAAAGAAAGCCCCGCCCTCACAGTATCTTATTATTTTTAATGATTTATTTATTTTTATGTGTATTAGTGTTTTGCTTATATGTATGCCTGTGTGAAGGTGCCATGTAACTCCCCTGGAACTGGAGTTACAGACAGTTGTGATCTGTCATGTGGTGCTGGGAATTGAACCCTCGTCCTCTGGAAGAGCAGCCAATGTTCTCAACTACTGAGACTTATCTCCAGTCAACAGTATTTTATTTATAAACTTCTGGTCTCCACAGGATTGGGAAAATAAATTTTTGTTGTTTTAAGCAATCAAGTTGCAGCAACTTATTACAGCATCTATTAAGGAACTAATATACTAAGATTTTTGGGCACTAAATATGTTGTAACTCTAGGGCCAAGGTAAGAAGTGTTATCCCCTGGACAGTAGAAAAACCAGAGTGGCATTTGAATAAACTAGTACCCATTTTCATATTACTAAAAGAATTAAGATTACAAATTTGAAATGGTTATTTATTTCACTTTGCTTATGCAGGCTCAGAATAAAATCCACTTCTATAACTTGGGGCTTTCATTTTGTATCCTTCAAAACACAATTCCTTTGATACTGCTGCATGAAGATGATTGGTGGTGAGGGATTTTTGTGACCAGGCATTCTCTAAGTACAAGAAAGCATCATGTTGAAATAGAGTGATTGGCATAACACAACAATGCATAATCAGTATACAAAAATAGATTTAAAATGCAACACGAATGGAAGCACATCTTACATGTGGTTTTGTTTTTGTAACCCTGTCTTTGCTAAAGGCTGTGAAGAGGGAAGGGCCTTATGTACCGCATAAACTGTTGATGCCTTGATCCTTCAGCTCCAGATTCGGCCCCGTGTTCTTGTGCTGTCTTTCATGGAGTACACAGTAATACTGATTTTTGAAATATTTTATTTTTCCTTCTGCCTTGTCTTTTGTCCTAGTTGCTTCACTCCAATCTGCAGTCCAGTTTTAGTTCTCAGTCTGGGAAGAAAATATTTACTTTCTTCCGTCTCTGTCATCATCACAGCTCCATCTGGTCTTCGTGTTAATTCAGGCAGTTCACCATACTGCTGTCCACCCCTACCACTTCTGTTGAGAATAAGTCATCTCTTCAATGTAAAACCATTCATTAAAATGATTGGTTATTGGGTGAAAAGAAAGCATACATAGCTTATTTCCTCCAGAATTAACCAGGAAACAGGAAGTGAATAAATTAGTAGTGTAGTTTCAGATAGCAGGAAGAACGGATGGTTAGAAGAGCATGACCCGAGGTAGGAGAAGAAGGGCTGTGTTGAATTGGGATACATGAGGGGGTGTCTCTGACATGGAAACACATTTCAATTGCAAACATAAATGACAGGAAACAGCATAGATCAGGATGTTCGAGAGCTGAACTTTTGGAAAAACAAGAAGCAATCATGAAGCCACAACGGAAAACCAGCCTGGAGAGATGTATGGGTAGAGATGGCTAGTGTATCTGGAACACCTTGGTATTGTGTAGAGGGGCCTTACTGAAGTCAGATGTGAAGGCATTCAGACTTGCAGGGAAAGTTGGGATGTTCTTTTCTCCTTTTTGGAGGGTTCTCTTGAAAAGCTTAAAGCAGAAGTAGGGTCATTAGTTACTTCTTAAATACATATGCCTTAAAAATCCCAGCCTTTTTATAGATATGGGATCAATGAGACAACAATAGACGTGGGAAGTTAATTCACAGAATTTTCATAAACTCAGGAATGTGCAGATATGTTGAAATAGGGAGGGTGCAATAGAAATGCTTATTCATGTTAAAGTTGTGCAAACTCAGAGGAAAGCGCTGCTCATGTCCAGGAGCATAAAAGTGACTACCATCCCCAGAGCAAACTCTCAAGAAACTGAATCACATGTCACTATAATCCTCCGTGGGCAGAGGCTGAAAATGTGCCTAATGTTAGAGGTGATCACTTATATATCAATGCACCATAATTAAATGACATTTACTAAATATTGGAGATACAGTTGTGACTAAAATATACTTAAACCTATTTTTTTAAGATAGGATAAAAAACTTTGTAATAAATGTATACTGTATTAGAAAGAATGGGCTTTTAGTAATGGTATTACTTTCCCAAGTGGCAATTTGAACAAGATTCATCTAATCTTCAGGTTCAGCCTCAATATACTTAAAATTGCTCAGAAGGTGAAGGTGTTGATTAGTTTAGAAAAATTTGACCTTTTGAACTGATAGAATTGTGGATTACTGAGTAGAATATAAAATTATATGGAAGTTGTATAAGAATGATTTTTGATACACAAATATTGATTTCCCTGAAGCTCTAGTAGAAGGAATAGTTCTGTGAAGGCAATGGGGACACTTAGAGGTGCATCATGTCTAGAAGCCATTCACTGTGCAGTTTTTAGTTTAGCTGCTAATAAAGACTTTTAAGAAACAACAGTTACAAATTGCCTTAATAAGATTCATAATCCATCTCAGTAAAGATATTATAGTTACTTTAAAATTATCATTTGTGTTTCAATTATCATTGTGATAGCCACTCACTCTAAAATTGAGCATCTTAAACAATCTCTATGGTCCTCCTCCATTCACAGCTCAGGAAATTGAAGAGGATACAGCAAGGTGTTTTGTTTTACGATACTGGGATTGGGAGACTCAGAGTCTGGAAATGAATTTATGGCTTTCTCACTCACAGGGTTGACACCAGGGTTGGAAGCCTAGCACTACTCACAAGTCTGCCTATCATTTTCCTATGGCCTGATTTCGTAGCCTGTTCTTGGTACACATGACTTCCACACAGGGCAAAAACTGATGTAAACCAGCTTTGGAAACCATATAGTCTTCCTTCTACCCAGCTCTGTGGAAGCAATCCAAATCTTTTCATATTCAAGGGGAAGGACATTAGATACTGATACTTGGTCAATGGTCAGGAAACAATGTATTGTAGAAGATGTGTGGAAAAGGACGCCATAATCACCTGGTAAGTACAATCGGTACAGTTTGTAGATTACCTAGCATGATGTCTATTGCGTAGTAAGTACTTCATTATGTTAACTGATGATGATGTTAAAAGATAATGATAAGTGGGGCATTTGAGCACATATGTAATATTTTTTTTTGCAGCGTGATAGTCACATGGTGGTTAAGTTCAGTTGTTGAGCTACATTCCCAGCCCTGTATACATTTTTATGTTCTGAAAACCAGAATTCAGAAAGAAACTTGTCCTGTGTTATAACACCCAAAGTTTCATTACAAGCGTATTATGTCTATGGTTGACATTTTTATGTATGTTACAGTACAGTGAAAACAAATTTTACAAACATTTGTTAAAATGAACTTTGCGACTGTACAGTAGAAGTATGTTCTTGAGAGCAATGGATTCTAAAGCCATTACTAAATTAAGAATTTAATTTATTCATTGTATTGTATTTCTTCAATACAACTAGGAAAGGTCTGAGTGAAGTACTCTGTGACCTTCAATAAAAACCAACGATTTCACTTGAATATGGTGGTGGACAGTCTTGGTGGTCCATCCAGAGGCCACTTGGAGGACTCAAGCACCCATCTGCCCACTCTGTGTTGGTCACTAATAACTCACAGCTGCCACCTTCTAGAGAAGATTGCTTTTGGCAGTATGGGAGCTTCCTTGTTCAGGACACTGTGTACTCTTCTTGAGAAATCAATGACAGACATGGAGGTATGTAAGGCAAGTTCCTAACTTTAAAGCTGGCCCGATTCTGTGTCAACATTTCTCGAAGCAGGGGCCCTGTGGAATCAAACTGGCTCCAGTCTGCAGAAGAAAGCCCACTCATGCTCAGCTCTTCCCCTTTCCTTCTCCCCTTGTGCTCTTCCTTCTGGAAACTCGACCACCATAAACCAGAAGTGTCCCAATTCCTGTCCCACATTCTGCTTCTAAGAGAGATACTTAGGAGAACTGACTGATACACTCTTTGAAAGAGAAATCATCAGGAACTGTATATTGACTCAGAAGTAGGTTGAGTTGCACTGAGTTCAACTGCTAAGTTCGAAGTATTAGCTTCGGGAATTCATTTGACTTTCATAGATAAAGGAGAGAAAGTAGAAAGCAGTCTTAGGTGTGCAGCATTGTAGGTAGAAAAAGACTGAGAAGAACAGCACCGAGAGTTCTAGGAGAGAGGTTTGGAGAGACAACAGAACCAGCCACAAGGAAAGGAGTGCTAAAGAGGTAAAAATGTACAATAACTCTGAGAACAAAGATCCTAATGACAATAGAGGACAAATGACCGTGCCTTTAAAATAGAGAGTTAATGTTTTATTGAAGTCATTCTTGTGAAATCCATATCTGTCCTTTAGACTTTGAGCCTTATGTAACTGATCTATGGAGTTGAAAGCCCAGGTACTTACATAAAGACGACTTTGTGAAATAAAATGGAATTTTATCTTTAACATCTAGCAACATGCTGTGGCTTGGCCTTGAACTACTCACGGGACCTTGAAGATATCAGATATCCAGCGTTTTCATTATAAAACCTTTATGATAAGTTGTTCAATTTGGTCTTTTTTTCTCTCTCTGTCAAATATAGCATCACTTTGGAGGCTTCACTGAAGTTAGATGTAAGAGTAATATGATGCGGGCTGGTCCCCAGGCATCGTCCACTTACTGACTATGTTCACAGCATGGCCCCTCCACAAGGCAGAGCTCTGACTGCATAGCTCCACCCAGCAAGTGTTCTGTTTGTTCCTCAAGGCCTGTCTCAATGTTTCAACAACACTACTTTATAAAAAGAACCCTCCCCTCTAAAAACCTACTCAGTATATTTTCTTTATGTCTCTTATTACTGAAAATCTTGCTCTTATATTTGTCACTTATTTAACATTATTTAATATTTGATTTCACATTTAATAATCTGTGTCTCAGACAGGAATAATAGTGCTTGTAGAATATGGCAGTCTATATAAGTATAGTTCGCTAGCAAGAAAGGGTCATACCTTGGAGGAAATGGTTACTGAATTTCATGTTACTTAATTCAACACAGAATTCAGTATAATCTGTTGCTCATTAAGTTATCAGGTAGCATGTAATGGTAAGTCCAAAAGCCTCAGTGTCAGAATCCTGTTGCCTTTCTCTGCATTGCTTACCGGAATTTTAATAAACATATGCATCAATGATTGATTAGTCATTATAGTTAAGAGTTGAGAAGAACATTTTGAGTCATGGAAGATTTGAAAATCCACAGCCCTTTATGGTTTCTATATACTTTGTTGATTCTTATGGTTTATTGAACAGACACACAAAGCAAGCTTCTTACCAAAACTCTTAGATAATCAGTTTACATGAACTTCTGCTTTCCCTAAAGGGTGGCACAGAAACTGGGGCACGGTGGGCAGAGGAGCAGGTAGACTGGGAAATATGTAATAAAGTCATGGAGGTGGAGCCAAAAGGAACTGTGGTATAATGGAACGTATAAATTTTAGTTTTTTATTAATATATTATTTCAGTTTACACGAACCAGTAAAATGACAAGCAAAAACTGTCAGCTTGGGACGAAATATATTCTAAACGCATAGCCTATGTGCCTTCATAAATCTCATCTACTCTGGCAGAAACAGGACTGGACAGAGAAAAAAAGTGCAGTTCCTGCGAGCTCACTTGGCCATTGGCTTATTTGCCCAAGCTCAGTGGGTAAATATATCAACATGTTGGCGCTGCCAACTCTTTTCCATTGAGAGATATTTGCCTTTTATTGTGCAGCTCCGATTTCTCTGACCAAAGAGAATTTGCAGTACACAAGTAAAGGCTTTTGCAAAGGAAGATTTATGTGCATAAAGGAATATTTTCTTCTCCATTAATGTTAACACAAATGCCATTTGCTGAAGCAGAGAACACAAGTAAACATTTGATTGGGTTGTGAATGCAACACATCTGCTGTTATGCAGTATTTATGAATATATAAAGTTTTTACTTATTTATGTCTGAAACACGGAGGTCATTAATTTGTTTAAGCAGTGTCAACAGCATACCCCCTGAAATAATTATAATTTTCTGCCTAGCGCATTTTGAACTCAAGTGAAGAGCATGTAGGTGAACTCAGACATACACTCCAGTTTTCTAATACGCATATATTAAGTGCTGTTTAGTAAAATTAGTAAAATTTCCTTTGAGGAACACATAATTCGTATTTATTTGTGTTGTGATGTTCCAAATTTGACTCATACAAATGAAAAACATTACACAAATGTGGCATACAGTCCAATCATTCTGCAACGAATTCTGCACTAATGGCACATTATGCACTCTAAAAGTCACATCTTTGAGATGGCTGTGTGTATTATAGTAACGACAAGACAGGGGTAAATGTTTGAACAGGCTTTTTCTTGGTAAACCCGGCAAAATAAAGAGAACAGAAACTAGAGGTTTCCTACATTTTAGAAACAGTTGTAAAGTCTTAAACATAGTGATTTTTTTCTAATTTTGTAATCAAACAAAACAAACAGTAACATCAATACTATTGGATAATAGGAAGATTTCTTTCTCTCTTTAAAAGGTATAAGAATAGATATAAGAAAACTGATATCTATTCTTAAATGTAACTGTCTTGTCCTTGGCAACTCACAATATTTCTGAATTATAGCTTTAATATTCATAAAATAGAGATGAGCTAGCTCAGATCTGGATATTTTCAGCTTTAAAATTGAGTGAGTTTACCTTGTAGACAAGCAGTTTCTAGTAAGATAATTTTTTTTCTGACTTAATTTTTTTCGATCATAAGATCTATGGCAAGCATTTGATGAGCATGTATGCGTCTGTTGAAGCTAAGAGGAGCATAGACTGCAATCTCTAACATTGAAAAGATAATTAATCAGTTTTTAATTTCTTCTAGAAATTGGCTCTCATAAGTGATTGGTACTTTAAAATTATTTATTGAATAACATTTAATTATATTTATTACTTACAGGATAAGAACTTGTATGCCATTATTGCCAGGGAGTAAGGTACTGTTTTATTGAGTATCTGTGCCTATTATTTTCAACATATGACTTTTGGGTGGGACTTTTTCACTCTAAGTACTACTTTATTTGAATAAGAATTGTATCCCAAAGACATATTCTATATATAACAAAATCAAATCTTTTTGGTTTCTACTTATAAGTAGAATGTGTTTCTGAACTTGAACACTGAGGAATTGTCTGATATTTCTTGTAATGTTATAATTCTAGTTTTCAATTCTAAGGAAGGAAAGGATACAAAGGTTGTTGGCAGGACAGTATTTTTTATTAGGTAGCACCTTTAATATGTTAAAATATTTTATTAAATATGATATCTAGCCAGTGAGTCATGAAGTGACACCAGATGACAGCAATAGACTAAAGACTAAAGCTTAACTGAAGTTGTAGTTGGGAAAGGCAGACTTTTTACTCAGGAAAACCTTAGAGTAATTTAGGAAAAGAGACACATGTGAGGAAGGGACACACAATGGAGAAGCCACTTCCTCTGATTGTCAGCTTAGTCCTTAAAAGCTTGCCTGGTTTGGCGAACCAAACCAAATCAAAAACCAAACCAGCAACAACAAAAATCTCTTTCAGGATGGAGCTTTTAATAACATCTCATTCCTTTAAGACTGATTGGTCCATCTGGAGGCCACAGCTAAGGGCTTCTTCTGTGCCATGCAATGAGGTCAAGACCAGTAGAGGCCTGCTGTTTCAAGAATTGCAGGCATCAAGAGAGAACTTTTTACCATGTGTCTTTAAGGCTTTGATACAAATGAAAGCTCATCAGTGACCATAAAATCAACATGAATTGTTTTTGTCTGCTTAGAAAATGTGGCTTACTAAAAGAACTGTAAAAAATGACTTTGCCCACTACAGATGGCTGAAAGCTGTTTGTGTTGTCTCGGGTGGGATGACCTAGAGTTAGGAGTTCACTAATTAGACCAGGAAGCAGAATCTAAGCAAAAAGAAGTTAAATGACTCATTGAAGATTTTTTTAAAGACAAAATTACAAGTTAAGTAAACTCAATGCATTTGTGCTATATTTTTTTTTATCTTTGCTTAGATAAAATACCCACAATTCCTAAATTTAAGAAAACTTGTCAAATGATAGTATTTTTATAAGAAACAAAGCTGAACTTTCATGTAGCAAAGTTTCAAGTCAAATTTCACTGACAAGCCTTTTCTATGCCAATATGAGGTATTACTCAAGTTCACCAAATGAGACTGTGAAAGCTTTTTCTTCAAAATGAAAGGCACCAGTAAGAGAGACTTACTGTGATAATTTATTTTGATACACCATGCTAACCACATAGTTGATAAGGCACTGTTTGATTGCATCTTCAGTTTCAAAACTTCCAAGGGACTGCTACACACCTAGGCATGGGAAATAAATGCCCTTCACCTGAAATTTTATGTTTAATTAGAAAATGATATTTAAAAGAAAAATACTAGAATGCTTTGGCTGGTTCTTGGGAACCTATTCCTCATGCTGGATTGCCTTACCCAGCCTAAATACCAGGGAAGGTGTTTAATCTTACCACAACTTGATATGCCATGCTTTGTTGATACCCATGGGAGGCCTGCTCCTTTCTGAAGAGAAGCAGAGGAAGAGTGGATTGTGACGGGCAGAAGAGAGGTAGGGGGAGGAAGTGGGAGGAGAGAAAGGAGGGGAAATTTCTGTCAGGATGTAAAATAAATAAATAAACAAACAAACAAACAAATAGATAGATAAATAAATAATATAAAAAAAGAAAGAAAAATACTGGAGTTTTTTCTGGTACTTTTTAAGATAAATATGTATCACATATAAAATATAATTTATTATGGATAAAATATAAGGGGAATGATAGATGAACTTAGGCAAGCTCTTGAAATTTGAAACTCAAAAAGAATAAAAACTGCACAGGTTTTACAAGACCATGGTTATGTAACTCAGTTAGTCATGGTGCCCTAACTTACATATTTTCTCATGAAAGTGAATGTAATGAGGTTATCAAAGGAACCAGTGATTCTCTTAGTCATTTCTCTGCTTCCTAGTGATTTTGTGATTCTTCATATTTTTTCAAGTTACTGTCACTGGGGCTCCAGTATTTTTATTGGGAATTGCTCCATTTTACTGGAGAACAAGAGAGTGTTTTACAATTATTTATTCTCATGGGATCTAGTGAGAAAAATCTTATTCCCTTCAGCACTGTTTCTTCCGTTCAATGTAGATTAATCACATATAGGAAACAACTACTAAAGAATGCTAAAAGACAGTGGGTTGAGAGCCTGTCCTTTGACCTTTCTTTTCCTTTGAATCCTTTTCCAACTTCTATCTAGTTCTTACAGTAAAAGGGAGCTCCCAGCAGTTCCTATAGATTCGAGTTAGTCTGAACCTGAACTGTTCTAGTTCTGGGTTTGTAATTTACCAATGCATTCTTTTATGGGACTAAAGATATTAACAGTTTAATATTTTCTCCTTTGTGAGGTAATGTTTCCAAAGTTATTGGTTCCTTAGATTACTACGACTATTTGTATTTTCCCATTACAATGAACAACTATATAGATCCTGTAATTTGCGAAGTTTGTAACAAAAATTAAGTCATATAAATGAAAAATAAGGATAATATCAGTGAGAATTTTTTTGAAGCAATTCTTACCGTTCTTACCACTGTGTATGTAGGTGCATGCACAAGCAGTGTGATGTAGTTTGGGATGTATGCATGCACTTTTTCCTGGTAAATTCTGTCTCCATCTTTATCTAATCTGGGTATATAGAGCAGGCTGGAGAGCTTTCTTCCTTCTGTCATAGCATCTTGAATTCCATTCACTGCACCCATCAATTTGGACTGAGATTGTTGTCTTCTACTTTGGACCATGAGACTTGTGAGTAAGAATCACTGCTTATTCACCTTAAATCTCCAGTGGTCTGTACCACACTTGGGGCAGAGTAGAAGGTTCTGTAGAGTTGGATGGAACAGAAGATTCCACTCACACTAAATGCACATGCCTATTGTCCAGTTCCACAGCTTTCCAAAAGGATCTAAAATGCCAATGCCTCCTCAGGAAAACTCTCATGCCCAGTCACTGTGTACAGCCCAGATGAAATTTACTCTTGTAACTTAGGAACAATTCATATTGTACAATCAACTTGGAATTTTATCCTTGTGTTTCTCAGAAAATATAAATATGTATGCCATTACCCACAAATACATATTTTATAAGCTATTAGTGATAGTTAAAGTTTACTTAAGCTAGATGTTCCTTTGAATGACATAGTTTAAATATATCTCTTTATTATATTAAGAGTAAAAGCTTAAGTGAATAATTGGGATTATTAAATAAATTATATGCATAAATGAACAATTTATGCTTTATAATAAGAAAAAAACGGATGCAGTGAAATCAAAATGGCGTTGTATTATTTACTGCTAGTTTTAAATAGAAAGATCAGTATAATTTTCCAGGACTTACATTTTCCTCTAGAAAGAGCCTCTATTAGTTTTATAATTCTATATTAAGCAGAGAGGATAAAATATGTCTTATTTACATAGCCTGTGATATGAAAGTAAGGAACATTTGCTTAGTAAACAAAACCAATTTTCTAAGCATGAAAGCTTGAGTCAAAGGAACCTTTCAATTTCCTTTTTAAAGAGCTCTGTCAACCTCCAATCCAGAAAAAGAATTATATGCTGACTATGACCAAGGGATTGGAATATAGAAACATAAACTAATTAGTTATTGGTAGAAGGGGTCAGAGTAAGCAAACATTTGAAGTAAAAAAAAAAGTCCATAGTTCCCTCCATTTTCATATATCTTTTCCACCTATGAAGCTTGTTTTTTTATGTTGATACCTACCTCTTCTCGAGATTTATGTATATTTATGTTTATCTCGAGGGCATTAATGTTTTTTCCCTTGTTTTGAGGTGTTTCACCAGCAAAGGTGTACCTGAACAAACTTCTGAGAGTGAAGGCATGAGACGTCTCGCTCTATGGGAATAATGGGGTCATTCATGCCAAGAGAAAAGAAGAGGGCCCTGGAATTAAGTTTTCACAGGAAAGGATAAGAAGTTAAAGGGAGAAGCCAAACCACCTTGTCCTCAGTACTGCCATTTTGACTTCAGACTCCATTTTACCTGTAGGGTGAAACAAAACTCTAGGTTCCCAAGCCCTAGAGGAGATGAGAACATTCCAATAGCTGACCAACCTCCTCCTTAGACAATTGAAATAGTCTCCTATGCCCCTTAGTTCTCTGAAATATTATGGCTGTTCCTAACAACAGAAAGAACAAATAAATCCATTTGGTTGAGCAATCTGTACTGGTTGACAGTGATGGAACACATGGGAAAGCCCCTAATCCCTGAATCCTGATTGGTTAAAAATGTAATTGTAACTTGGCACAGGTGTGTTTATGGTTTTGTGCCTATAAAGCCCGCTTCTGTCTCTGCTCAGGGCTGTCAGGTAAAGAAAGGCTCCTGAGCCCTTGTCCTGATCATGGACTCCATTTACGTGGTGATTTATCCGTCTTTGGAACCCATCAGTGTTGTCTTTCTCCTTCCCCATAGCACATAACAGAGTGCCACTTAAGGAGGTGCTTAACGAGGTCCCTAGGGATGCTACAAGACCACAGAAGACAGTGGAGGAGACAAACCTGTACGTGACCTATGACGTATCTTAAAATTTGATGGGAAGTCAGCAAGATTTGACTGACACTTGAATTATTTTTTTTCCTTCAAAAATACAATGATGAAGAGATGGTTATATCCTCACCTGTCTCTTTGAAATGTTGCCCATATTGCTGCAAAGCAATTTGGGCAAATATTTAGGTTTCTTAGAATTTCATTTTTTCCATCAATAGAATGGCATCATTATGTAGCTATATTTTGAGGAGGAACTGAGAGAATTTATGTATTTAAGTACTACATATTATGTGACAGTGAGTCCCTAAGATTTTATTTATAGTTATAAAGTTTCTATGAGGATCTTCTTTTGTTAAGTCTTAGCAGAGATCTAGCCTTGATGACCAAGTCTTCTTAAGGCATCACATTATATAATGCTACTGAATTAGTCTTCATATTTACTGTGCTCAGAGACCAGAACTCATATAGGATTCAGCTAGAACATTCTTTTCCAGATTCCCAGTTTGGGCTTAAGGTATCTTTGCACATGATCTCTATTGTCTTATACCAGCTGTTGCCAAAACTAAAAGCCAAACCAAACCAAAACAAACAAACAAAACTCTCCACACCATTTTATTAGGATTTGTTTTTTTGTTAAAAATTAAATATTAACTTCAATATTATAATGATTGCTTACACAATGAAAGTTTAAATCTAACATGCTATTTTATTCCCTAACTCTGTGACATAAATAGCAACCTTAGAAAGTGCTGTGGAATAATCTTTCTGTACACTGTTTGAATATATGCCACTCTGATTGGTTTAACAAACAAGCTGACTGGCCAATAGCAGAACAGGATAAAGTTAGGCAGGAAAGTCAAACTAAGAATGATGGGATGAGGAAGGGTGGAGTCAGAGAGACACCAGCCAACTTCCAAGGAAGCAAAACATGTAGAAAATGAGATAACAAACCATAAGCCATGTGGCAGAGTGTAAATAAGAAAAGTGGGTCGGTTAATTTAAGTGTAGGAGTTATCTAGTAACAAACCTGAGCTATTGGCCGAGAATTTATAACTAATTTTAAGCCTCAGTGTGTTTATTTGGGAGCTGCTGGCAGGATAGAAACTTCTGCCTACAAGAAAGAAAAAGTATTTACACCATTAAATTAATTATAATAATGTGGATATGTAAAAGCTTTTGTATATGTATGGGTAAAATATAAAAAAAGAATTTGAGAAGTCATCAAAGTATGATGTTTAGAGATACACACACACACACACACACACACACACACACACACACACAAATACTGAAGTAAATTACACAAAGTTTATATTCCCTATGATGATGGCACCTTAGACAATTCAAATCTCTTAAAATTAAAATATCATTTCCATTCTTTCCTCCCTCCAATCCTTTCTACATACCTCCTAACTCCCTGCTCCCTCTTGAAATTATAGCCCTTATACATAACACACACACACACACACACACACACACACACACACACACACACACGTGTATGCACCCATATACACCCTTAAACATATACAAACAACTTACTCAGTTCATCTAGTGTTTCTTGTATCAATATAATTTCAGGGCTGACTACTTCATATTGGATAACCAACTAAGGGCTCATATTCAGGAAAGACTATTTCTTCCACTCAGCATTTCTTAGTTGCCTGTAGATTTTTATCTATGCAAGGTTCCAAGTAAGAGGTCCATGTTAGCTTATCTGTTGGTGTTCAAGACTTTGTTCAAGTCTTGTTTAGGGTGCCGTATTGTTACCATATCATTGCTTAAGCTTTCCTGTCATATCTAGAACATAAAATCTCAAAGTAGATTTCCTGGTTCTCTGGCTCTTATAGTCTTCTGTTGGGAGCCGTGTAGCCTAGTCTCTGATCAGCATATGACTGCCTGTCCAACGGGTTTCTTCAGGGCAAGACACCTGTGGAAATGGACTCTCACTTGGCAAGTCTATGGGAAAGCACAGGAATTTGCAAAATTAGTGCGGCTTGCAGACTATTTCCTCTCTCATTATATTGTTGATTCTTTGGGTGGTTTTAGTTTAACTTTGTCAGTCGCATATGGAATAGCTGTAATTTTTCCTGAGTTTTCTGCTCTTTCTTGATTATTTTCCCCTAAGATTCAACAGAGGGTGAATTCTTCTCAAACCTCTTATCTGATTATTAACTACAGCTCCAAATCTTGGGAACTTTTCTGACTCAGTAGAGACAGGTAACAACACTTGGAATATTAACAATGTCTAACAGTTCTGGAAAGGAGAGCAGGGTATGCATACACAGAATAGGGGGAAAGCCTCAGGAATACACATAGTGCCAACTGTTGAGAATAAGTTCCCTGGACACTAAGCATAGAATCATTGGTAAGATCTGATATGCTCCAAGAGGAAAAAATACAATGCAAAATGTGGGATGGATAGATCCATCTTTACCATAAATAGGAGCATATATTGGTGGAAGAAGTATGGTACAGTAAGATGAGAAAAGAATGCTTTGTCAAAGTCTGCCTTTTACAGAGAGATTGAGACATGGGGCACTCTTGTAAAAAAAAAGGAACTGTATAAATCATATCTTGCAGACATGAAAGAATTGTATGGGTTTGAATATTGTTGTCCTTAAAGCATTGTGCCCACGTCTATTACTTTTTAACTTTGTAACCACAAGCAGCTGCCAGCTGACATAAGTACTGTGAGAGCAGGATGTTTCTGGCTCAATATTTAGTTAAGCCTGCAAAAATGCTGAACTCTATTCTAGAACAAGGTTATGCAGGGGGTGGAAAGGTGTATTCGGGGAAGCATAAAGGGGAACAATGGGACTTTCATAATGATCACGATGTATTCCTTAAATTGTGATGTATTTCATAAAGTAAAAAATAGAAGCCAATAATAAAGCTGTTCATGTAACCCTGGTAAGAAAAACTCTGTTTAAGTGTAAATAAAGACGGCTCAAGCTATTTGGGGTCACTTGAGTGCAATCCACTTGGTGGTCAGAAGTCTTCCTTACACAGATGCCCCTTCCCCATCTCAGGACGTGAACCCGAGCCAAGGCTGGTTCCCAGCATTCTGCCCCCCTCTTCTGTGATGTTTCCTGATCCTTAGGTGCTGGAATTGAGCTCTAGATGTATTCACTGGGACTGACCACCCCATAGTCACTTGTTCTCTGCATCTTGATTGGTTGTGATTTCTACAAGTGTCTCCATCTGTTGCAAATAGAAGTTTCTTTGATGAGGAATGAGAACTACCCTAATTTGTGGTTACAAGGATAAATATTTTGAATGCAGTTAGTAATATACTAGTTTATGAAAGTGGCAGTACACTTTCAAAACCTCCTGGAGGTGGGAGGTAGGTCCCTATTGCTGAAGATACCATGCACTTCAGACACAAATTGGATATGACTTGAAATGTTCCTTCTTGAAGACTAACTTTCATGGTACCAGAAGCTGCTGTGCAAGTGTCCAAGGGAGGAAAGCAACCAACAGTCCTACCTAGTTATGGACAATGATGACCAGCATGAGGTTGCATTTATGGGTGCAATAGTGATGCTCATATCTTAGAGGTAACCAATAGCTCTCTAATGGGACATGAGATCTACTCAACAAGAGGGAAATCACATCTGGTACTAGAAACCTAGCCAACTCCCTAGGGCTAGTGGAGTCATGAATCTCAGAGGAAAACGCAAATCTTTAGAACAAAGGTGTCAAAGAATGCTCTGATTTCATCAGGGGCCATGGATCAATAACCATATTCATATCTCCACTTTACATATATACATACATGCATCTAAAATATATCTTAAAATAATCAGAGGATTCTGTAAGAGATATTTTTTCCTAAACATTAGTCTTATCTAGCATGAGTCCCAATCAGCTATAATCACATAAAGCATTTCTCTTTTTGTATATTTTTTACTCATGGTAGATGAAAAGCCCTTCTATTTTCAAACTCTACTATTCTCAGAGTGTCTGTGATTTTTTTAATGTCTACTTTCAAATGGAGTGATTCCAAGTTTATCCAATGAAGAAAAGAAATCAAGCCATGTCATAATATTCATCTGCAAAGTCTCAAGTTCATTACATGTATTTTCTGTGTTCCGGGTCACCATAATATGTGGATTATCGACATTTTTAGGCTCTAAATATAGCTTTTGTTCTAGTACCAGTTTGTTGAACAGCAAAATTCCAGTGTTAGGCGTCACTTTATTCTGTTAGTTTTGCTGTGATAGCAAGCCAACTTCCAAATCCCAGTGGCTTACAAGGACAAACATGTATTTGTTCTGTCCCATGTCTTCTTTATATCTTGCTGACTGCAGTCAGCTCCACTTCTATCCTTACTCAACAACCTAAGCTGAAGCAATAACCCCTATTTGGGTTGAGTTGCTCCCATAGAAGAAGGAAGAGATAATAAAGAGGCTGAGTTGAATCATGGAGTTATATTTAAAACTTCTCTTTGGAAAGACGTAGCATACTCTGCTTATATTGCATTCACTTATTCGTCAGTGCATTTGTGGTCAAGACAAGATGTAAACATTTTCAAATTAGAATATAATCTTACAATCTTGCTCTGTTATGTTAACATCCTTTATCATAGGAAATCTTTCGTATCATAAGAAATGTTTTGCAGAATTCTAGAAAGGCTATGGAAGTGGGACAATCAGACCTATAAGGTCTAACTTGGAATATTTTATACGTCAGTATCTTCTGCTAACTGTGATGCATGGTTAGTGCCTTCCACATGCTCATTTTCTCTTCTATCACGTTGCTAAGATTGCACAGAAAAAAAGTCAATGTGGTTGCCTTCCAAACCTTGGTCCATGAAAGATGGATGTCTATAAAATTTATTTATCTATTATTCCTTATGAGTTGAAAGTATTCAGAACAGGAAAAGGATGGGAAAAAAA
>CABHPQ010173892.1:0-11216 GCA_902168405.1 Peromyscus aztecus | reverse complement strand
GGGAGGTTTGAACCAAGCTTTTTGCTTTTTCACCATGGGAGATGGAGAGATTTCTGTTCTCCCTGAGCTGGCATTGCTATGTTTTTTCCTTTCATCTGGTAGCACGCATATCGGCGGGCATTCCTGATAACAAAATTTCCTGGGGTCTTGCTCATTTGCCCCAGCCAGTCAGTGAAAAGAAACAAAAGCACTTAAAGCAAAGCTTTCTTACAGCTCCTTCAGAGAGACTTTCCCCTGATAGATCTTTATCTAGTCCTGCTTGTTCCTTCCTTCCAGACAGAGTTTCTGATGCTGCCACTGCTGCAGCTGCAGACATAGCTTGGCTTTATTGCTTTCCCCATACCAGCGGCCGCTCCCATCAGGGGGGAACTCTCCCTTGGCTCTTTGCAGCTCTCAGCCTACATTCCTTTTGCTTGGCTATAACCATAGGGAACTTATGGCTGCTGTTTTTTGTTTGTTTGTTTGTTTGTCGTCCCCCCCACCTCCACCCACGGCTTAAAAGAAAGACAGAACTTAGGTTCTTCCCTGTTCTAAGAGGACTGTTGTTTTTCCTTAGAACCACAGGTGGTTTCCCGTAGTAATATCTCCAGGTAATTCTTATTTTTGTCCTTTACAGAAAGAAAATCTGAGAGCTGAAAGATTTCTAGTTTTTTAGAGATTTTACCAAGTTTTCCCCAAGTATAGTTTGACAGAGACCATCAAGTTTTCCCAAGACTTCTAAACTTTGGCTTATTTCATCTGCAATTTTGCCTCAGGGAGAATTACTTTTGCCTGCCACTTGGGGCCAAAAACTTCCCAGGGGAATTTTTTTTCTGCCTGTTTTTTCTTCCCCTCTGATTTTTCCCAGCTTGTGTTCATAGCCCCAAAGTTAGAAAATTAAAGAATTAGTTTCTCTGTCTAGTTCCCTATCTTATCCTAAGTTTTCTTTGTGCTATTTTAATAAATTTTTTTCTACACTACCTTACTCTAAATTTCTTCCTGCACTAAATTACTACACTCTACCTTCCTTATTTTTTATAGATAGAAATTAAGAGAAATACAGAAGAGAGAAATCTTGATAGAGAAGATTCTATACTTCAACCTTATTCTCAGACATTCTTCTAGTCCATTTTTTTTTCTTTTTCTTTCAAGGATAAAACTCCCTGTCCCATTTAACTTTTTTCACTACAAAACCAAACAGTTCCAAACTGGCAGGGTCTAACCCTGACTCTTACTTTTGACAAGTACTCTGGATATATATTCTTAGTCCCTATTCAGTGGCACCATCTGTGGGAGGCCATCCCTCACCCCCAAATTTCCCCAGAGTACTCTTGAGTAGAAGCAGCAGGAAATATTAATTGGAATGATAGAGGGGAGAGAAACAGATAGAAAATATTGGATAGCCTCGAGAGCACCTAGATCTTAATCCATTGGGCCCCAGCTATCTCTGCCCTAGGGTATTTAAAGAAATGCCAAGAGGTGGAGCAAAAGACCTCCCCCCCAGCACAGCCAAGTGCAGACCATCTCAGACACCTATACTCAGGTCCATGGTCCAATCATCCTCTAGATTAGTGGCAAAGCCACTAGAGAAAATGGGTTCCAACAAGAGTCCTGACAGAACAGAGCTCTCTCTAGGTGCCTGTGCTAAATCCCTTCATAAAGAGCAAGCTCTGCCTGTTTCCTTCTCTCTCTCTTTTTGCCAACTCTGCATCCTCTTCTCTCCCACCTCCCTCCTCCCCTCCAGTAAACCTCCCGGGTGAGTTCTGTTGTATGGTGTAACTTTGTAGTGCCTCTTGACTCCAACCTGCCAAGGTCACCTTCTACCATTTTTAACTAAACTACATCAGGATCTGCATGTAATTTGCATAAATTAAATCACATATTTCTTTTCCTATTCTACTCATCAATACAAGCAACATTAATCTCACTCTCTGTCTCCCTCTGTCTCTGTCTTTCTATCTCTGTTCCTCTGTGTCTCTCTGTGTCTGTGTCTCTGTATTTGTCTCTCAGGTGTGTGTTTATACCACTCAGACACCTATAACTCAGGTCCATGGTCCTGACAGCTTTCCTCTACAGTACCTTCTTTCTTGGTCTCATTCTCTATCTTTCTCCAGTGTCTCTGGTTAAGTATATTTTCAAGGGTTGTGGAGCTATTTCCTCTGAACTGAAGTGTGCTCCCCTGGAGGAAGAATGAAGGATCCTAAGCTCAGGAAGTTCAGAAAGGTCCCAAATTCACATGATTAAAAAGCAGCAACTATTGTCTACAAGGTTGGCAGAGAGTTCCAAAGATACAGATTTGATGAGTTGTCACCCATGATGGGGTAGGATTTTGGTGACTCAGCTACCTTTGAGTCATCCAAGCCCTCCCCAGGTTCCTGTAATTAATTTCAATAACCCACTGATCTACCAAGACAGACTCAGGTGGGGTCATTTCTTGGGTCTGTCACCTGTCACCTATCTGATATGAATATGTTGGTTCACATTTACTGAGGAAAATCACACAGCATCAAATAGGCCAGTTTGTGAAAAAATATGAAAACACAGAAGAATCTCTGCAAACATTCTGTGGTGGTTTGAATAGGTATGGCCCCCATAGACTCATGCATTGGAATGCTTAATCTATAAGGAGTGGCACTATTTGGAAGTGTGGCCTTGTTGGAAGAAGTGTATCACTGTAGAGGTGGACGTTTAGGTCTCAGACATGCTCAAGTCAAGGCCAGTGTGGCAGTTCACTTCCTCTTGCCAGTGGATCAAGATGCAGAACTCTCAGCTCCTTCCCAGCACCATGTCTGCCTACATGCCACCATGTCCTGCCATGATGATAATGGACTGAACCTATAAAACAGTAAGCTAGTCCCAATTACATGTTTTCCTTTATAAGGGCTGCCGTGGTCATGGTGTCTATTCACAGCAATAGAAACCCTAACTAAGACACATGCCCTATTGGGGAAAAGTCAGAAGGGGCCCTAGAGGAAAGCAGCATGTTTGCATTAGATTCTAGAAGAATTAACTCCTTCTGAAGATATTCATATGCCACTGGAAGTAGGTCCTGGATGACACAGTGAGAGACCAATGGGTTGAGGTCACTGTATCTCTGAATCTTGTGGTTGGCAGCACGAGTATAATGCATGTTTTGCCCAGTGTTCAAAGGCTCCAAGATTGGTGGCTGTTAGCCACACCATTAGTCCCTGCCTGGAATTTCCCTGAGATGGACAGGGTGGGGAAGAGGCACATGAGTAAACACGCAAAGCAGTGCTCAACAAAGGTCCCCAGAAGGGACAAGCAAGCCAGGCATGGTGGCTCCCACCTGTGATCCTGGCAATCTGAATTGTGAGACTAGAAATCTGTCATGAGATTGAAGCTAGCCAGGGCTACCATAAGCTCCAGAAAACTTAGACTACATCACACATGCATACACACACACACACACACACACACACAACTGGGATGAGTTTTCAGAACTTTTCACAAATGGACAAAGGGGCTGGGAAGATGACTCCACCAATTAAGTGCTTGCCACACAAGCATAAATATGAAGTTCAGAACCCACAAGTCACATAAAAAGTGAGGAAGGTTTGGCTCCCTGTGTAATCCCAATACTTGGGAGGCAGACACGGTATCTCTGGGGAAAGATGGCTAGTCTAGATTCTGGGTCATTGAAGTAGGGCACCATCAAGGAAGACATCTGACATTAACTGTAGGCTCACAGGCAAATGTGAATGTGGACTTGCCCTTCTACACACAGGTGTACGCACATACATGCAAACACACATACATGAATGTATACAACACACATATACCAAAGAAAGAAAGAAAGAAAGGAAATGTCTTAATTAGGGTTTTCATGGCTGTGAAGAGACACCATGACCATGGCAACTCTTATAAGGAAAACATTTAATTGGGATGGCTTGCTTACAGTTACAGAGGTTTAGTCCATTATCATCATGACAGGGATCATGGAAGCATACAAGCAGATGTGGAGCTGAAGCTGAGAGTGATACATCTTTCAGGGAACAGGAAGTTAAATGACACTGAGGGAACCTTAAGCAAAAGAGACCTCAAAGAACCTCCCCCCCCCACACACAGTGACACATTTCCTCCAACAAGGCCACATCTCCCAATAGCGCCACTACCTCTGGGGGCTATTTTCTTTCAAATCACAACAAGAAGGGAGGGAGGAAGGAAATAAAGGAGGGAAGGAGGGATGGAAGAAGAATGGAAGGAAGAAAGGAAGGAAAAAAGGAAGGAACTCTTCACAAAGATGCTGTGTTGTCACTCATCAATGAAGCACCTAGAAGGACTGACTGCCAGTGGACTCTTTATGGAGACGTCTTATCCAATGTTTGCATTCCAGTTGTGAGGCAGATTTGCTTATAGAACGGTTGGTGGATGGGAATCAATTCAACACTAGGAGAACTTCCCAGGCCCCTTATATTTTACTGAGAATGAGTTGTGGACAGATTGGATATCCCAGCCCTTTTTCACACTGTCCTCACCATCTGACCTTGGATAAATCATTCACCCCAAAGGTGCTATATTTATTAATAAAATAAAGGGACTCAGTTAGACAAAGTTTTTTCCAAGTCCAGTTTGATGATATCAGCACAGGAATCAAGGAACGGGAAAAAAAAAGGAGAGAGTTTTGCAACTGTTGAGACATCTGCTCCTTTTTTGTTAAGGAATTTATGTGAAGGAAGGGGTCAGTGAAGGACTGAGGGGTCCTGGGGTTCAGTGATTCCTGGCACATCTCACATTATCAGTAATGAAATCATTCAGTTCTTAAATGTTGTTGTACAAGAAAGTACAGGGGCCAGGAAATGGTTCAAGATGCCAGGGAGGAGTTCAAGAAGTTCACACACTCAGAGGAAGGCATGAACGACCTAAAAACAGGGTTGGATTCCATAAATAGTTAGAGCTTAAGCCTGTGCCCTGCACAACACACCAGTATCTCAAGGACAGCACAAAGACATGTGCTCCCAGCTGAATGTAGTTGATCATGTGGGTACACACACACACACACACTGCTACCTCCACAGCTTCGGCTACCTAAAATCACCACAAGGTCACTGAAGCCTCTTCTCTCACAGTCCATCCTTTTTGGATTCCTAAATCTATGCCCAACATGATTTGTCACCTCACTTGGAAGGTAAGGTGTGTCCATGGGAGTCCAGAGATGTGAGAATGAACAAACCAGAACCAGAAATGCTATCTCAGACTTCTGTAAACTAGTTCACAATGTATTTCCTTGAGAAAGAGGTGAATTTTGTGTATAACCTTGAACTCCCGAGCCCCTGCTTCAACCTTTCAAAGACTAGGATAACAGGCTTGTCCCAGCACAATCTTTTTATGTGATGCAGACCCAGGCTCCATGCATGCTGGGCACACACTCTGTGATCTGAGCATGCCTCAGCTAATCTCCTTCAGTTTAGTCTCTATGGATGCTGGCAGTTACCTGTTGAGTGATACTATACTCTGAAGCATGGAGAGACAGAAAAAATCTCCACTCTTATGGAAATCTATCCTCTGGGGGCTTTCTTGCCTCTGTGTTCTAGACAGGAGACACCTGGTTGCTTCCCAGAATCCACCCACACTGATTCCTGGCCCATGTGAAATCTCTGACCTTAGCTGCTTACAGAAAGAGTTGATGATAGTAAAACTTTCACCCAGTTTACTTAGTGAATGTATCAATTTTGGATGCTAGAAATTAAAATGCTCACCAAAAATAATGGAGCAGATGATATTGGCCATGGCAGAGTGAAAGAGGATGGCTGGGTTATGGTAGGCCCATGACAACAAGAGCTAAATCACCAAGATCTAGGTATCCCCTACACTGTCCCTCTGGCTGACTCTCATATGGCTGGTGCCATCTCATGATTTACCTGTATTTCTGATGAGAGGACCAACCAGATGCCATAAGAGGTTGCTCAATCTTCTATCAGAAAACAGGCGACAATTTCAGTTTCCTGATACTTGAGGAAGCAGTTTCTGGAAAGGCCATGAATAAAAGTCTTAGTCCTTGCAGTAGCTCCCTATCTGCACATACTCTGACCACCCAAGATTCAGCCAGTTGTTTGCTATTGCTAACCGCCAGTGAAGCTGTCATCTCAGTGCTGATGGAATGATACTTCTGTCTGTTGGTTAATAAATAAGCTGCTTTGGCCTGTGACAAGGCAGCTTAGAGGCAGGCAGGAAATCCATGGAGAGAGACAGGAAAGAGAAAGGTGGAGTCTTGGGAGATGCCTGCCTTCCACCCAAGGAACAACAGACCAACAGAGTGGTAATGTCACAGCCATGTGGCAATACATAGATTAATAGAAGTGGGTAACTTTAAGATAAAAGAGCTGGCTAGCAAGAATTCTTAGCCATTGGCCATACAGTTTGTAAATAATATTAAGCCTCTGAGTGATTATTGTATAAGTGACTGTGGGACCTGGGACTGAGCGGGACCTGAGAAAACCTTCCAACTACATTTGGTGCCCAGATATGGTAGCAAGAATTTCCACCAAAAACCTGAGAAAGCTTTTTAAAAAAAGATTCTAAAATGGAGCTAAAAACAGCTTCCTCCCTTATTTTCCTGGAAAAGAATGAGAGAGGCACAGCAAGGGCCACCTCCCTCCATAGATTTTTTTTTGCTATCAGGCCTGCAGCAAGGGAAGGGCTGGTCTTGTTCTGCAGTAGAGGCCTGGAGCCAGCCAGTAGCTCTCAAAGGGGTTAGAGGCTCATGCTCTAGGTATAGACAAGCAGAGACAAGTGCTATGGGCAAGGTGTTGGGGACTTGTTAAAACGAGTCTTCAGTTATCTGGCTACTAGTTAAAACATAAACTGTTAACGGTTACATAAATTACAAGCTATTTAAATAAGAGAAAAAAGAACTAATATATTTGACTAATGTATTTTCAGGATAACAAATTGGCCTAGTTATTGTTACCAAACTCAGAGATGTTTTCAAGATTAGGCCTAGATTTTTTTTTTTTAGCTCAGATATATTTAATAGATAATGGTCCTCAAAGCCATCAAAGATCTGATGAATATGGCACTGAAATTTTCTAATAGAAAGCTTACTATAACAAACAGAGACTCCCAACTCCTAACAATGATTCCCAAGGTCTCCAAAGAAGAGACACTGACCACTGGGCAAGATGCCCCAACTCAACATCTGCTGCTAGGGATCTGGCCTAAAATGGACAAATGAGGCCCTGACAAAATAAGATTAGTCTTCCCCAGTTCCTCCTCCGCAGAGAAAACTTTAAAGTTATTGGCCCAGCAGCAAGACCGCTGCTGTCCTGACACCTGTCCTGCCAATGCAATGAAGACTTAAGGAGACTGGGGGGATGCGGTCTGGATAACAGATAGTCTCTACCATTTTTTAACAGATTTGGAAGTCTACACTGAGATAAAACTTATCCTTCTCAGATCTTTGATGGCATTGATGACTGGGCTAGCTAAGCTTTGTCAGCAACATCGAACAACCGAGTCTTCCACAAGGTTACAGCCACCTGATTAGTTCATTGATCAATGCATTAATTAATTAAAGCTACTAGGTCTCCTGAAAAAAAAAAAAAAGACAAACAGGTTTGCCTTACTTACAAGCTTCATATTAAGGGACAAACAAGTTTCAAACATAATTTAAAATGGCTGTTCTTGAATAATAACTACTTATATTTCTAATAAATAATAAATTCTGCCGGGCGGTGGTGGCTCACGCCTTTAATCCCAGCACTCGGGAGGCAGAGGCAGGCGGATCTCTGTGAGTTTGAGGCTAGCCTGGTCTCCCAAGCGAGTTCCAGGAAAGGCGCAAAGCTACACAGAGAAACCCTGTCTCGAAAAACCAAAAAAAAAAAAAAATTCTAAGGGTCTAAAATATAAATATCTGAGGAAAATATATAAAGGATATTATAAAATTTCATTCCTTTGCCATACTGCCATTGTGTTAAAAGTTTTATTAACTTTCATTCTATTCATTAATAGAATTCTGACAAGCTAATAGAGCAATGACTGCTTACTGTTTGGGTTATGAGCTCAAGATTTTATATTTCTTTGGTTGTTTTCTGAGTATAGTCTTACAGAACCTTCTCATCAGGCCAAAGACATTTCAGCTGAATTTATAGCTGGCTCTCTAGACAGAAGAAAAATACACATTTTAAAAAACCCAAATCTATAGCTTTTGCTAGGACTCAAGGGTATGATTCTACTCTTGCTGTTTTACAGATACCTGTTACCTGTTTTTTCTACAATATGGATTTCAAAACAGATTGAGAATGCTAACATATCTGGAACTTTTACATCTTTCATGAAAAGGAAATTCACACAAACTTCAAAAAAGGTGGGAAAGTCATAAAAACCTGGTCAAGGGATACCAGATAAATACAGCCTAAGTTTCCTTGCCTGTCTGGGTGAGCATAGTATTTTTCTCTCTCCTGGACTTGGGACTCTTCTCCTTCCTCAATTACTGAGACTATGGGTCTCAAATTTCCAAAGAAGTTCATCAATTTTAATGCCTGTTCCTAGTTTATATCTGTCTCAACAGACAGACACATCCATGCATCATTTGCTGATGATGACCTACTCCAAATGACTATGAGCCCTGAACTTACTAGAAAGTGATATGGGCCAATCCAGTCAATATAAATGCCAGCTCTTCAGCTGGTCAATAAACCAGATGTTTCTTCCCACACACTGACCTGGCTTGAGAATGAGCTGTAGAGCAAGAAGGACACACTGGGCAACCAAATGTAGCAAGAAAGTTTTCTCCAGTCCTGCCTAGCCCTTTGGTCCCACAGCTACTTATAAAATAATCACTCCGAGGCTTAATATTATTTACAAATTGTGTGGTCTATGACAGGTCCCTTGCTAGCTAGTTCTATATCCTAAATTAACCCATTTATATTAATCTGTTTTGCCATGTGTTCTTTGGCTTACCTGTCTGCTGACAAGTTCCTTGGGTGGCAGGCAGGCTGGTGTCTCCCCAGACTTTATTTTTTTAAAATGATCAGTTTCTTTATATAACTGCATATATTCCTTTTCTTGTCTCTTCCAAGCCTATGTACATTTTTATACACACGGTAAACAATTTAGAGTTTTAGTTCATCTAAATCTGTCTTATGGTGAATCTATAATCCTTCTCTGACCAGGAGAGATTTTAAACTGCTAAGTTGCATGACTAGGACCAATGCAGCAGCCTTGACTGCTGACTCCATCCACCTCAGCTTCCCAATGTGGCAGAGGTACCCAGGAGAGTCATGATTACTGCCAACTCCAGGAAGCAGAGGGTCTATGCCTCCAACAAGCAGCGTGTAGACCAGAAACCTTTTTTTTTTTTTTGTCTAGACTAGCAAAAGCTAAATCTGCCATGCAGTATACTGCATGGCTTGGAAAAACCTCTGTGTACCTTGGTGGGAATCTACCATGCTGTAGCTCAAGCCTATATGCCATGAACCTGCCATAGTGTAGCTCACAGCTTGCCTGAGAGACACATTTAGGAAGCTGTTTTTAGCTCCATTTTAGAATTTTTTTAAAAAAGCTTTCTCAGGTTTTTGGTGGAACTTCTTGCTACCATATCTGGGCACCAAATGTAGTTGGAAGGTTTTCTCAGGTCCCGCTCAGCCCCAGGTCCCACAGCCACTTATACAATAATCACTCAGAGGCTTAATATTATTTACAAACTGTATGGCCAATGGCTAGGAATTCTTGCTAGCCAGCTCTTTTATCTTAAAGTAACCCACTTCTATTAATCTATGTATTGCCACATGGCTGTGACATTATCACTCTGTTGGTCTGTTGTTCCTTGGGTGGAAGGCAGGCATCTCCCAAGACTCCACCTTTCTCTTTCCTGTCTCTCTCCATGGATTTCCTGCCTGCCTCTAAGCTGCCTTGTCACAGACCAAAGCATCTTATTTATTAACCAATGGGAACAAAATATATTGACAGCATACAGAAAGACATCATCGGCACATACCCATTCTCAGAGACTCACCCTGAGATTTCTGCAGATTCTCCACCAGACATCTGGCTTCCTCCTTTATCTGCTTCCCCACACTCCACTTCCCCATCCCAGTTCCTTCATGGTGGTCTCAGAGGATTGCCAAAGGGCCTTCCAGCATTCTCCAATCTCAAAGATTATACCTAAGAAAGTAGGGGAAACATGGGTAGGTAACACTAGAAGTTCAGAGTACCTGAGTCCTTCTCCATAGTTCAGACTCCACCTTGCTGGACAACATCCTACACTCCAGCCTGTTCCACATCTCACCATATCCCTGCATAATTGGCTCAACCACAGCAATTGTCTCCTGCCAGAGCAAACTTCTGCTTGGTCCACCAGAGCCTCCCTTATGGCCTCTGTCCCACATAGCATGACCACAGGCCTCAGTCTCAGGTGCACTGTGAACACATCACCATATTTTTCTTAAGTTTCCAAAAATAAGGGCATGATGGTTGTGGTTAGTCCACACAGGCATTGTTGTTGCCTGTGAAAACACTTAGACACAGATTGGTAAATAGGATCCTCTCCCTCTGGCCACCTTTCTCCTTCTGGGGACCTAAGAGTTGAAGGGTTAATTCACCATGCAGACAGGATCTTAATAGATTGGTTGGGCTTCCTGATCAGTAGAGCAGTACTGTAGAGTAGGAGGGAAGGGCAACTCATATTTATAATCCTGGCACTGTGGAGATAAGGCCAGAGAATCACTAGTCATCCTTGGCTACATATCCAATTAGAAGCCAGCCTCAGCTGCATATAATTCTATCTAAAAAAAAAAATAGAGATATGGATACAGGTATGCATGTGGCTCCATGTCCATACCCTTCAGTTTGGCAAGCTGAACCATGTTTTCTGTGACCCAGAATAAACCTGTACAATGCCTTCTGACAAGTTCCAGAGAATGACCCTGACCCACCCACTGGGTTACATGGGAAGGGAAAGTGATAGTCACCTGGTGGTGGACCTGAATGTGAGTCATGACTATAGCACACACAGTTGGAAAATACCTGACAATGCAACCATCTGGGCATCTACAGGGAATTGGTCCCAGGAATATTACAACCCTTCAGTGCTGAAAGCCCTTGAAGAGAATGGTGCAGTGTTTGCACCTAACCCACCTCATTCTCTCATAGCCTTTAACTCACTCTAGATTGCAATGCAACTAATAGAAATGAAAGGCTATAAAAATGGTCAGTGTCTGGTGTTGTGAGTTTGCTGCAAAAGCTAAATAAAAGTAAATGACTACACCAATGATCCAGAT
>CABHPQ010173891.1:0-40058 GCA_902168405.1 Peromyscus aztecus | reverse complement strand
ACATCCTTAATATTCAGCAAGACATTATGAAGTGAAAATATTTGATAGTTCTTTAATAATTCCTTTTTTAATCATCTTTACATTTCTACAGTCAATGGTGCACTCTACATTGTTACACATTTTTCTTCTGCCACTTTGTGACTATACAGTAGAGTGTGTGAGTGTAGAGTGTGTGAGTGGAGCAGTTGGATTCAGGACCTGGGTTCAATAGATTCTGTACAGAATATATATCCATTCTAGAATGGTTGTAGTTAATATTTGTGGCAATAATTGCATGAATAAACTGTTTCCTGATTCTTAGCACTAGGCATTTTAGGAATACAAAATATCAGCAAGATTAAATTATATTGGTCAGTTAACAGTAGGAGAGAAAGTGACCTACAGATTCGGAGAAAATCCCTAGAATTCTAGTTATGGTGCAGAGCTAGAGAATTCTATGTTGAGGGCCACAGAGATGGCTCTTGTACAATGCAAGAAAGAGTAACAGAATTTAAACCCCAAAACCCTTGTAAAATTCAGCATACTCATGGCCAACTGTAATCCCACGTTGCAGGGCAGAGACTGGCTCTGAGTTTGATCAATAGACACAATAGCCTCAATGAACAAGATGAAGGAACAAAGAAAGAAGAGTCTCTGCGAACACCTTAGGCACAAGTGTGCACAAACACCTGCATGAAAACCCATGCATACATACATACGCACTGCACACACATACATATTCAAAAAGAGAACAAAAAGTCCATTTCAAAATCATGTCGAATCTTGAAAGAATGTCAAAGTCAAAAGAGTACACCAAATCATTATCCAGCTGCCCAACAGTCAGTCCTAGAAACATACATATAGATGGCATTACCGGTCTGGACAGGTCATATTTGGAAATATATATGTATGTGCATATATATGTATGCATGCAATAACAGTGAAAAAAAGAAGCCTTGAATTTGAGGGAGAGCAGGGTGGGGTATATGGGACAGTTTGGAGGGAATTTTAAAAAATGGATAAAGGTTGTAATTGAAGTATAGTCTCAAAAATAAAACCAAGAAAAAATATTGACAACAAACTAGGAAAGGTTACAATTCATCATTTCAGAATCTAGTACCAAACTATGGTAGTGAAAGCATTACGGTTCTGACAAAAGTCAGATGACACAGGCCAGTAAGTAGCAGAGAGAATCCAGAATGACATTCCCACCTACATGGTCAAGGGTACCCAGACCACTCAGATGGAAAAGGCAGTCTAACTCATATGGTGCAGAGAAAACTGAATATCCCCAAACAGAAGAGTGTCTACGCCCTCACATACAAAAATACTTCACCATAAATCAAAGACCCTTTTTTGTTGATGAAATAAAAGCCAAAGTGCAAAAATATTAGACAGAAATGCAGGGGGACATACAGGCTACTGGGCTTGACTTTGTATTTGGGGTTGGCACAAAATGCACAGTCAAAAAAATTACACAAAAATCTCAATTTAAGTTTTTTACATGTTTAAAAAAAAAACAGTAGTAGCATATTGTTCCCTTGGGCTCATGTCCTCTGCAGGAGCAGGCTTTTGACCATGTGTATACTACCAGGGGTATATTCCCTCACATGGAGCTGGCCTCAAATGCAGTCACAAGTCATTGATTATGTCCCAAACTGTCATGCCACTATTGTATCAATGGACATGTCTAAGCTAACCCAATTAATATTTTGGCTTACATGGCACACATATGGGTGGGGCCGTTTGTAAGTTTTCTCCCCAGCAACCCGCATAGTACCTCCTAGCACTGTGAATACTGGCCAAGAGGGTGTGGCTCTCCAGTTTGTTCCATCTTGTTGTCTCTGTGTCCTAGAACCAATGTGTATGGTCTATTCACCAGTAGGGTATTAACATCAAATCCTTGTGGGTAACCATGGCAGCTATGGATTCTAGCCATGACTGGCCCTTTCAGCTGTCCGTCAAAGACAGAGGAGTCCCCAATGAGGCCCCATCCATTTTGAGAAGCTAATGACTGCTACCAGTTTTAGGAAAAGGAGATGACCTTTCTCTATTGGTGTAGCTGCTAAGGGATAATGTGGAAGAAGGTGAGATATAGAGAGGAAGAAAGAAGACACCAGAGGGTAAAAGGGAGGTGAATATAATAATAACATACTCTACACAGTTATGAAACTTTCAAAACTAAAGAAAAAGTTTATACATAAACATCAGTGTCATTTTTCATTTAATAGATAAGTTAAAGAATAACGAAAATAAGAGGGCAATCAGCAACAGTAAAAAGCAAAATCAGAATGGGAGAAAATATTTCACTCATATCTAATAAGGATTCCTATCCAAAGATGCAATAATAGATGGAAAACGTAAGCAAAATTGAGACATACTCTCAAAGACATGTTTCTCCTTAACAACCTTTGCAATAGCCAACCCAACGTGAAAATACAAAGGGAAGGAGGAAGCCAAAGAGAAATGCCATTTACACGTGTGTGAGCAAGAGCAGTCCTGAGGGCGCCGCTGCACTCCCAGCTCCCTGGGAGGCTGGTGCAAGAGGATGGCAGTTCACAGTCAGCCAGGGCAGCATGGTGAGACCATGTCTCAAAGCTGCCAGAAACAAGATGGTGGGATGATGTAGCTCAGGAGTGGAGTTCTTACCTTGCTTACGAAATGTTCAGGTTCAGTCCCTAGTACTTGAAAAGAATAGAAAAGTAGACCAAATATGGACAAGGCTGTCAAGAAATTAAGACAGAATCTGAGGTCAGCAGGAGTTGACATGCTCAGTGGGTAAAGCCGCTTGTTGCCACGCCTGACGGATTAGTCCTTAGGACCCACACGGTAGAAACAGAGAACTAGATTCTGCCAGCTTTCCTCTACCACAGACAACTTGTGTGAAGGGCACATGGTGTCAGCTGAGCTCCAGCGTGATTGTGCAGCCTCCTCACGCCAGCCCTGCCATCGGCAGCAGAGGTGGCCCCAGTTTCAGAGACCCTACCTAAATTTTAACTCTTTGGTTAGAAAGGGTAATGGAAATGACGTGAGATTAATGGTTTTCTACCAGAGGATCCAACTTTGGATCTGAGAGAAAGCAGAGGCACATTGTTCTAACAAGCACCTGCCTGGGTGAATGGAAGTGTGAACAGTTTATTCTTATGCAAGAAATACACTGTAGAAAAACTTTCTTTTTTGGGGTTTTTTGTTTTTTTTTTTTCAAGACAGGGTTTCTCTGTGTAGTTTTGGTGCCTGTCCTGGATCTCACTCTGTAGACCAGGCTGGCCTCAAATTCACAGAGATCCACCTGGCTCTGCCTCCCAAGTGCTAGGATTAAATGCGTGTGCCACCACCGCCCGGCGTAGAAAAACTTTTACATATAGAATCTGGCCAGCTAACTTTGAGATCTGAGTCTCTAACAGACTCACACTCTACACTTTATTTCAGGATTCATCCCCAAGTAAAGATCTGTTGAATCTGTATTTTATTGTACGTTCTTTTTAACAGTATTCCAAATACATACCTATACCATTTCTTCTTCTCTATCATCTCCATTCTTTTTTTTCTTTATTTTTCACTGTAGAAATGTCAACTTTTTAAAAGAAGGGAAAGGTTTATGGGGAGATTAAACTGCACTTGCAAATTGTCATTTTAGTCCCGTGTGCATGTGTGTATCATCATGCTGGCATCTTTTCAGTTCCCTCTCTGACATTTGTATATGAGACAAGGTGCAGAATACAGCAAGACTGGAGTCACACTCAGTAGTATGCTAGCAGACTGGCAAACCGATAAGCATCCCCCTGCCTCAGCTTCCTTAATTCTGGAAATACAGGCATGTGATGCCTCTCTCATCCCTATTCCTTGTTACCTGACTTATACGCTAATAATGCCCATTAATAAGATCTCAGCTATGAGGCCAGGCTTATTAGGCCAGGGTCCCTTTGTGCTTGTTAACTTCTACGTGACTTGCTGGGAGGTTAATGTGCTTCAGAAGTGGTTTATTTGCAGTATCACTGAATGGCATTGTTCTCGATTTTCAGACAAATCTAAAACTAGTGACATTGGGAAGAAAGTAAGTAAAAGATCGAACACTCTGCACAAATCAACCTCTTCTGTGAAGAAGCGTGTGCGTAAAGGTAATGGCGTCACTGATGAGAGATGTGTGAAACAGAAGTCTGTTCTTGTCCCACTCTTTCTATTTTTCCAGTGTCCTCAACATGTACGCCATTCCAACACCCAGCCAATATCACAGGCATACAATATGTTCCTTTGTTTTTCTCATGTAATAAGGCCCCTCTGTGGAGGGCTCTGAGGTTCAGCATAGTAATAAGATCCTATGAGTTGATCCCCCTTGTCTCTAACCCAGGTAAATCGATGGGTTTCCTTCATCTCTCACACCCGTACTTAATATTCCTCATGATGTTCTGAAGTGAGAATACTTGATGCCTTCTCAATAGTTCCTTTCTACATTGCCTTGATATCTCTGTGATTGTGACTACAATCAATGGATGCAATCAGTATCATTGCACATTTTTCTGCCTCTTTTTAACTACACAGTACAATGTGTGAGTGTGGTGGCCAAATTTAGGACCTGTATGTTTATAATTCAGTAGCTACTGTGTGGAATATCTACATATCTATTCCAGAATGATTGTAGTTAATAATTATGGCAGTAATTGCATGAGAAAAGTGCTTCCTAGTTCTTAGCTCTAGACCTTTTTAGGGATTTAAAATGTTAAAAGATTAAATTATATTAGTCAGTATATAGCACAGAAAATGTGATGATAGCACAGAAAATGACCTATTGATACTGAAAAAAATCCTTAGAATCCCAAAGATAGGTTCTAGAACCAGAAAGTTCCATTCTGGGGGCTGCAGAGGTGGCTCAGTGGTTAAAGGGCTTGAAATGCAAGAAAGAGAGCCAGAATTCGGATCCCCAGAACCCATGTAGAATTCAAGGTACACATGGCAGCCCATCTGCAATTCTAGGTTGCAGAGCAGAGACAGGATCCCCAGAGCAAGCTGGCTACTGAGATCAGCCACATAGACTGCCTCTGAGTTGGATCAGTAGACACTGCCTCATTGAATAAAAGGGCCGAGTGAAGGAAGAAGATTCTCCACAAACACCTCAGACCACCACAAGCACAAGCTCATGTATGCACAAATACCTGCACAAAAACATATGCAAGCATGCTTACATGCAAATAATCCCACCCACACTTATGCGTGTAAAAAGAGAATAATGAAAAAAATCAATCTCAGTCTGCATAACTGTCTTAGTGAAGGCTTCTGTTGCTGAGATGAAACATCATGACCAAAGCAACTTGGGGAGGAAAGGATTTATTTGACTTACACTTCCACATCACTGTTCATCATGGGAGGAAGTCAGGACAGGCACTCAAACAGGGCAGGACCCTGGAGGCAGAAGCTGATGCAGAGGCCATGGAGGGGTACTGGTTACTGGGTTGCTCCCCATGGCTTATTCAGCCTGCTTTCTTACAGAACCCAGGACCTCCAGCCCAGGATGGCCCCGCCCACCACAGGCTGGGCCCTCCCCCATAGATCACTAATTAAGAAAATGCCTTACAGCTTGTTCTTACAGAGGCTGTTCCTCAACTGAGGCTCCTTCTTTCAGATGACATTAGCTTGTGTCAAGTTGACATAAAACCAGCCAGGACACTAACTTTGAGAAACAACTCTGTAACTGGCCCATAGTCAACTATTTTATTTCAGCATTTGTCCCCAAATGAAGGCAAACTATATATTTAGTTTGTTTGTTTGTTTGTTTTATTTTTCAAGACAGGGTTTCTCTGTGTAGTTTTGGTGCCTGTCCTGGATCTCACTCTGTAGACCAGGCTGGCCTCGAACTCATAGAGATCCGCCTGGCTCTGCCTCCCATGTGCTGAGATTAAAGGCGTGCACCACCGCCGCCCAGCGGCAAACTATATTTTTAAACATACATTTTTATATCACTCCACATACATACACACTGGCATTTCTTATTATCCCCCTTCATTCTTGCACTTTATTTTCCATTATAGAAACATCAGTTTCTATTGAAAACCAAGGAAGGGTTACAAAGATATTCAATTGTGTCTGAAAATGTTAGTCACTCACAGCTTTTTAAATTACCGGTTTTGTGAAAGCCTTTCTATGTCATTTGTATATAGTGTTTATGCTCATTTTTTGAGACAAGGGTGCTACACATGTCACAGCTGGGGTCACACTCAGTACATCCATCTCCCTGCCTCAGCCTCCCAAGTGTTGGAACTATAGACATGCTACACCTCTCCCAGCTTTCTCTCTTTATCTGACTATTCTACTGTGATCAGCTTTTATGGGCTATCATATGACAGCCAAGGCTGCTTCAGACAGCATCTGTTTATAGTTCTTAGGTGTCATGCTGATTAGCTGAAAGAGAGACTGTGCTTCAGACACTATGTTACTGAAAGATCTTGTTCTCATTTTTCAGGGCCGTCTAAGACTAAAAAGTTAGGCAAGAACGTTGGTGAAGGTATGCCTATTCCGCGCAGGTTAACCCCTGCTAAGAAGAAGAAGAAGAAGCGTGTGCTCAAAGGTAACAGAGTGACTGTAGTACAGATGTGTGAAACAGAACTCCATTCCAGTCCCACAATTCCTATCCATCCGACAACCTGTGAGTCCCTCAACTAAGAAACTAATATCATCCCATGATGGCATGCGTACCTACATTTGTATCCTTCATCCCTCACATCTTCTTTTTTCTGCTTGATGCTCTAAAAGGAGAATGTGCTGTAACTTATTCAACTGTTGCTTCTCACAATGCCATTTAGGTCTTTAGAGTTTATGAATCAGAGCTGCGGTCGGTAAGTGTTTAGTGTTCTTAATTTTCTTATTTGCTTTTATTTCTATAAAATTGAGTGTGATTGTTGGCTAAGGGACATAGATGCTTTTAATTTTAAGAGATTGGAAATTTATTTGAAAATTATAGGTAATAGTTCTGCCAGTAAATAAATGAAAAACCTATTTCTAGGTATCTTCCTACAGAAATAGACTTTATAAATTTGAAATGTGAATGTTGGACTACATTGTTGATAGTCAATACTACATCAAAGACTCAAAACTCTAGGAAAATTCATGAAATTTCAAAAGGATTTTTGCAGAAATATGAAGTAGTCCATTTGAAAATTCACATGAATTTCCAGAGACTATAATAGTCTAAATAATCATGTAAAAGAACAAAATAAAGACTTTATAACTTGAAAACTCACTACCAAGCTACAGCAAGGAAAGCGGTATGGTTCTGACAGGCAAACAGGTGAAGCAGATAACCTACATGGTTAATGATTTCAAGAGCACATAATAGGGGAGGCGTCTGTCACACACAGTGTAGGGAAATCTGGATATCCCCAAGCAGAAGCATGAAAGGAGCCCATGATAAAGTGTATTCGAAACATAAGTCAACATGAAGACAGACCTTAGAAGTGAAAGCTAAAACACAAAAACACTGGAAGAAAACACAGGCGAAAAGTTACATGATGAGCCCGCAGGAATGGCTCAGTAGACAAGATGTTGTGGGTTCATATCCCACGCACAGACACATATGACAAAATATAAATTAATAATTTAAAAAACATAGATCATGGCCGGGCACTGGTGGCGCACACCTTTAATCCCACCCAGCACTTAGGAGGCAGAGCCAGGCAGATCTCTATGAGTTCGAGGCCAGCCTGCGCTACAGAGTGAGTTCCAGGAAAGGCTCCAAAGCTACACAGAGAAACCCTGTCTCAAAACAAAAACAAAAACAAAAACAAAACAAAAAAACAAATCATATTTAAGAAACCTACATGATGTTTGTTTTGGAAATGTAGTTTTGAATTAGCATTAGAGACACAGTCAACAAGGAAAAATATAGACAAAATAGAGTTCATCAGATTTAAAAACTTACAAACATCAAGGAAAATATAATTTTGCACAGTTACTATGCGTGAATTTAAAAAGATAAATAAAATGGGACAATGTCAATGGAGTAAAAGGGCTATCCACAAAAAGAGATTATATTAGTTTGGATAAAGATGTGTGGTATATATGTCTATATATACATAATTTAGATATATATATAAACTTTATATGTATATGTAAAGGAGATTTATTAGAATGACTTACAGGCTGCAGTCCAGCTAATCCCATAATGGCTGTCTGTGAACAAAAAGAATCCAAGAATCCAGTCGTTGCTGAGTCCACAAGGCTGGATGTCTCAGTTAGTTTTCAGTATGCACTGGAATCCCAAAGAAGTAGGCCCTAATGCCAGTGAAGGAATGTTCTTGCTAGCAAGGTGAGAGCAAGCAGGCAAAGAGAGCAAGCTTCCTCCTTTCATGTCCTCATATAGGCTTCCAGCAGGTGTGGGCCAGATCAAAGGTGTGTCTTCCCACCTCAAGAGCCTGATTAGAAGTGGATCTTCCCACTTCAAATTAGGCCAAAAAAATCCCTCACTGGTGTGCTCTTCATTTTCAGATTTTAGTTAATCCTAGATGTAGTCAAATTGACCGCAAAGAATAACCATCGAAGTGCTCTGCTAACAAAGGTCTTAAACTCAACCACAACAAAACTCATAAAAACAATATTATGTCCAACAGACAGTCCTCCTGAGCAGGTATTACAGATACCAACATGAACAGAGAAAGATTATGGAGACATCACTGCTCATTAGGGAAATTCTACCCAGAAGAACAATGAGGAAAACACTTCATACCCATTGGATGGCAATACCAGTAAGGGTGGTGAAAAGGAAAGGTGTAGAAGGAAAGATGGCTAGGCCTGAAGTTACACATATGTTATCTTAGCTCCGTGGGACTCATTCAGGAAAGTCACAAGCTCATGGCCAGCTGTGACAACAGAGAGAGTTCAAAGCTAGTCTTGGCATGAGACCTTATCTCAATATAAAAAGTGAGTAGAATTCTGAGGACGGAGGTAGCTCAGTTGTAGAGCTTTCAGCCACTATATGCAGAAACAAGTGTTCAGTCCTGAATACCACAAAGAGCAGAGAGGAAAGGAAGAAGGGCGGAAAGAGAAAGAAACAACAACAGTTACAACAACAAAAAATGTGGCCAAGGATCATACCATGTCACCTGAGCTCCAGCTAGCTTGACAGCCTCCCCCAGCCGCCCGGCCACCTGAGCACAGGAGGCCTCTTAGTCCATTGAACCTTATTTACGTTTGACTCTGATTAGACAGAGAGGCGAGGATGTTCTCCTTTTGTGTGTTGAACAGAAATGATGGGAGGATAAATGGGTTTCTACCAGAGCATCCAACTTTGCAGCTGAGGGAGAGCCCCAGGTGCACATTGCTCACACAAGCACCTGCCTCAGTGAATGGAAATTTGAATGTTTTATTTTTGTGCAAGAAATACAAGGTAGAAATAGAAAACATTCTTGCAAATTTGGTCTGTTTTTTGTCAATTTTGTCTCATTTTTGAGAAATGAGTCTCCTAACAGATTCATATTCTGCTTTATTTCAACGCTTATGCCATTGGAGAAAAAGTGGAAGTATTTGTTATTATATTTCCTCTTAGTATTCAAAATACACCCTCAGTAGCATCCCTAATTATCCTGTCCATTCTGTCAGTGTATTTTCCATTGTGGGAATATGGGATGCTTATTATTGTTTGAAATTTACATACAGATATACAAAAAAGCTGAATCATACCCCCACACACTCCTCCTTTCAACTCCCCAGAATGTCTTCTTTTATTTAAAAAAAGCAGAGGAACTTACATACATTTTATACATCAGGATAAAACATTCTGATATCTGATATTTCAGTTACTTGTGATTCTGTTTATTGTACTACTGTTTTTTTTTTTAAAGTTCTTTTTATGACACTTACAAAGGACATTCTATGTGTATTTTGACATAGGGGTTCTGTGTGTATCTAAGCTGGCATGATACTCAGTATATAAGCAGACTGGCAGGCAGTTATGCATGTGCCTGCCTCAGTGGGTCTCCCAAGTGCTAGAATGAAGGCATGTGACCCATCTCCCAGCTCTAGTCCTCCTGTTACATGGCTTACACTCTAAGAACACACTTTTATAAAATACCACCTACAAGAAACAGTGTGCTGGTTGCTTTTTTATGTTTGTTTTTGACAACTTGACCTAAGCTGGAATCAACTAGAAAAAGAGAACCTCAACTGAGAAAATGCCTCCATCAGACTGGCCTGTAGGCAAGTCTATGGGACAGTTTCCTGAGTAACAATTGATGTGGAAGAGCCCCACCCACTGTGGGTGGTGCCACCCTAGGCAGGTGGTCCTTAGTTGCATAAAAAAACAAACTGAGTGAGCTGAAAGCAAGCCAATAGGCATGTTGCTCCTTAGTCTCTGCTCCAGTTCCTGCCTCCAGGTTCCTTCCCTGCTTGAGTTCCTGCCTTGGCTTTCATCTATGATGGGCTGTAATCAGGATGTGTAAGCCAAATAAATCCTTTCTTCCCCAAGTTGCTTTAATAATGGTCTTTATCACAGTAATAGAAAGCAGACTAGAACACAAGGCTTGGCAGAGCTATTCATGACTGTCAACTTTGTACCTGAAGAGCTGAGAAGGCCTGCTTGCAGAATAATGAATGGCATTGTTCTTACTTTTCAGAGCCATCTAAAATCAGTAATTTAGACAAGCAAATAATTAAAGGAACAAATATCCTGCGCAAGTCAAACTCTGCCTTGAAGAAACGTGTGCCCAAAGGTAAAGAAGTCACTGGCATACAGATGTGTAAAACAGAACTCTGTTCTTTCCTCGCTGTTTCTACCAGCCTTAAATTTATACAAATCCAGGGGCCCAGGAGAGACACTACCAATGGCGTGGGAATGAATCCAGTTGCTCAGAGCTCTTTAATTCATTTATTCCCAGTCAGCAGTTCAACCCTCTCAGATCTCTCTTTATTTCCTTAGTTCCCTTCTTCTTGTTCCCTCATTTCTTAATTCCCTCTAATCTTCAATTGCTCAATCCTTCAATCTTCAGTTCCTAGTTCCCTCAATTCTTCAATCCTTCCATTCCTTATTCCTTCAATTCTTCATTCCCTCAATTCTCTGTTCCCTCCATTCCTTGTTCTCTCTCATCTTTAGTCCCTCAATTCTCCATCCTTCAGTCCTTCCTCCCCATCCTTCAGTCCTTCCTCTCTTTCCCTTCTCCCAGGGCTGGTCTATATTCTATCCCAAACAGTAACACTTTATGTTTTACATACAGCACAAGACTGTAGGGGTCCCCGCTAGAGGCTTCCTGGCAATTTTATTTGCAACCCAAAAAAGGAGACATAAGAGTGGGGTCAGTTAGTAGTTGGGATAAATCAGAATAGGAATTTATGTGCTAGAAATATATCCTTATTGTGGTTAGGTGAAGGCAGTACGAATCTATCAGCTATAGACTTACAGGTGATAGGGTAGGGAAAGTCTGTAGATCACTAAAAGTTAAAGCAGTCACTTTTTTCCTCTGCCGCCAGTTTCCTGACAGGGCGGAGGAAGAGTACTGATAGCTGGTCAATCTGCATCACAGTTTGAAACACCTGTCGCAGGGAACTCCTTTTGATCTAAGAGGTTCTCTGGGGCGGTGAGAGAGACGGGGAGGCCTCGATTTGCACAAGAAACAAAGCTTGTTCGTCTAGTTGGTAGGCATTTGGCCTGTGAGACACGTTGTCTCAGAAAAGACATTTTATCTAAGTTGGGGGGTTTTCAGGAGTCTAGCAGATGGCCTGGTAGCTATCTGTTCCTTGCTTGTCTTTTAGGGCTTTGTTTGGGGTTGACTCTATCTTAGGAAGTAGCTCAAGGAGGGTGTTTGCAAATGGCAGATACCCAAAACAAATGCTAAAGAGGAGGCCTGGAGCTCAGAGCAGAAGGTTCTGTCCACGTGACTATCCAGGTGCTTTGAAACGGAGATTCACACACACATACACACTTTAGAATTATGAACACAAGGTGTTCATAGCAAGACACAACTGAATATTAAGCCGCATAACACCAACAGACCTTGCTGATTGGCTTTCCCACTCGACTGACCCTTGGCCTCGTCAAGGTATAGCTTATAATATACAGCTGGACTTCTATTTCATATTCCTGTGGCTCACCATAAGAATAATAGAAAGCAGACTAGAACACAAGGCTTGGCAGAGCTATTCATGACTGTCAACTTTGTGCCTGAAGAGCTGAGAAGGCCTGCTTGCAGTATAATGAATGGCATTGTTCTCCCTTTCCAGAGCCATCTAAAACCAGTAATTTAGACAAGCAAAGTATTAAAGGAACAAATATCCTGCGCAAGTCAAACTCTGCCTTGAAGAAACCTGTGCCCAAAGGTAAAGAAGTCACTGGCATACAGATATGTAAAACAGAACTCTGTTCTTTCCTCGCTGTTTCTATTTTCCAGTAATCTCAATCTCTGGGCCCTTCCAACATACAGGTAATGTTATGAAACCAAAGTGTGTTCCAGTATTTTTCCTGTAAATAGACAGGGAAAAATATGTGGAGGGCTTTGTTGTGCTGCACAATAATATGGTTCTATACATAGATTCCCCCTTGCCTCTAACCCAGGTAAATTGACGGGTTTCCTTCATCTCCCTCCCTCTTAATACTCTGCGTGACGTTCTGAAGTGGAAATATTTGAGATTTCTTCACTAGTTTAAGTCACCTTTATATTTCTGTGGTCATGACTACAGTCGATAGTGCAGTCGACATCATTACACATTTTCTTCTTCCACTTTACATCTATACAGTAGCATGTGTGAGTGGTTAAATTCAAGACATGTCTGCTCTCGACTTGATAGCTACTGGATAGAACATGTATGTATCCCTTCTAGAATGATTATAATGTTTAGTTATGGCAGGGACTGCATGAGAAAACTGTTTCCTGGTTCTTAGCACTGAAGTTTTTAGGAACTGGAACTTTTAAAAGATAAAACTATATTCGTCAGTGAACAAAAGCACAGAAAACAACCTACAGACTTTGGGGAAAGAAAATCCCTGGAAACTCAACGATATGTGGTAGAACTAGAAAATTCCATTCAGGGGGCTGCAGAGGTGGCTCAGTGGTTAAAGGGCTTGAAATGCAAGAAAGAGAGCCAGAATTCAGATCCCCAGAACCCATGTAGAATGCAGGGTGCACATGGCAGCCCATCTGCAATTCTAGGTTGCAGGGCAGAGACAGGATCCCCAGAGCAAGCTGGCTACTGAGATCAGCCACATAGACTGCCTCTGAGTTGGATCAGTAGACACTGCCTCATTGAATAAGAGGGCCGAGTGAAGGAAGAAGATTCTCCACAAACACCTCAGACCACCACAAGAAGAAATACCTACACAAAAATACATGCAAGCATGCATATATGCAAATAACCCCACCTCCACTTAGGCATGTAAAAAGAACAAGGGAAAAACTCCATTTCAAATGCATATGGAATCTTGAAACAGTGTTGTAGGTAAATTAATTGTGAACAAACTAGAAAGAATCACACTTCATAATTGCAGAACTTATACAGAGCTACAGTAATGAAAGCATCATGGTCCTCACAAAAGGCAGGAAAGAGAGACCAGTGGAAGAGCAATCTCAGGGGTGCAACATTGTGATGGCTAACCTTGGTTGCCAGCTTGACTACACCTGGAATCAACTAAAACCCAAGCAGTTGGGATGCCTATGAGGGTTTTTCTCGCCTGGATCATTTGAGGTGAGAAGACCTACCCTAAATCTGGCCCACACCTTCAGGTGGCAGCCCACAGAAAAGGACGTGGAAGAAGAAAGCTTTTGCTTTTCTCCTGCTTGCCCTTACCCTCACTGGTAAGTTCATCTGCCCTGCTGCTGGGGCATTCCTCCACTGGTGTTAGGACCCACTTCTTCAAGATTCCAACATAGACTGAGTCCCATCAGTCCTCTAGAAGTTCTCCAGAACTCCAGCACCAGATTGGGACTTCCGAGACACCCAGCTTCAAGGACTCAACAACTTCCAGATTCTCAGCCTTTCTATCAGGAGACCGTCATTGTTGGACTAGCCAGACCACAGAATGTAAGCTACTCCAGCCAAGAGTCGTTTAATAAATACATGTTCATTCTATCAGCCCTGTTTCTTTAGAGAGCCCTGACTAATAAAAACAATAGGGCATTAGGAATCAGTTTAATAATATGTCTACTTAACAGCATACTGTTGTTATACATATAGATCATATAACCCTCAAGATCATTGCCCGAAAAGTCTAAGAGCCTGAGGCAATGGATGAATGCATGGGAATATTTCCATATGGACAGAGCAGGGCAGCTCAACATATGAACTCACAGCAGTCATGACAGCAGGCATGAAACCTGTGTAAGCCCAAGTCATACCAAATCTCAGCATGGAGAAGAGTTGGGCACACAACTCAACCAAGGCGTGGGGCTATTGGCAAGTGTTAGCTACTGGGAAATGGAGAGATAGCTTTCTCTAAGAATATAGTCACTGGCAAGATAACAACTCCTGTGGAAAATGATGCCTCCAAGAATATTTGGGCACCACAAATTGGTCTGAAAGAATTCAAAAGAAAAAGGACACAAAGTTAGGGAAAGAGATTGAATTAGAGAAGGATTAGGGGAGGGAAATAAATATGATCAACACACTGTGTGAAACTCACAAAGAACTAATGAAGAAGAAGAGGAGGAGGAGAAATGAAAGAAGGAAGGAAGAGAGGAAAGAAGGGGAAGGAAGGAAAGAGGAGGAGGAGGAAGAAGAAGAGGAAGAGGAGGGGACCTCAGAAATCAACTCTCGTCTGCATGGTCAAGTGCACCAAGACAACTTAATGGGAAAAGGCAGTCTAGCCTCTATGGTGCAGAAAGACATAATATCCCCAAACAGAAGGATACCCGAGCCCTTACCTTAAACTTTACACAAAAATGCTTCAACATAAGTCAAAATTCTTACAAGTGAAAGCTGAACTACAAAATAATAGAAAAATAGATAGGGAAAGTCTACAGAATGATAAATATGGCTGTGTATTTCATAGTTGACATAACACAGAGCCAAAAAGGAAAACTACAGACAAATTAGGCTTCATCAGAATTGAAATTCTTGACATGTTTATTCAAAGAAACAATGGTAGTGTAAATCCCCTTAGGCCCATGTCCTACTAGGAATAGGCTTTGACCATGTGCATACTACCAGAGATGTATTCCCTCTCATGGAGCTATCCTCAAATGCAAGCGCAAGTAGTTGGTTGTGTCCAAAATTGTCAAGTCACTATTGTACCAGTGGACAAACCTTGCTGCATAGTTAGTATTATGGGTTACCTAGTACACAGCTGGTTGAGACCATTAATGAGTTTTCTCCCACCGTAGCATGCATAGCACTTTCCAGCATTGTGAACAATAGCAAATAGGGAACAACTTTCCAATATAGTCCCATCTTGATATCTCTGTGTCCTGGATAAACTGTGTGGTATACTAACCAATCAAGTCTCATTATCTAATTCTGGTGGGTAACAAAGAGCAATGACAATAATCTATGTTCTTTGGGGGTGGGGCTCACAGACCTCTCTGGCCAACCACTTAAATGGGTCATTTATGTCCTCATACTCAAGTGGAGCAGGAAACATTATTTAAGAGATGTCCCAAACAATTTAAGAGCAGGAAGATGGGAGTCATTTTCATGAATTGCTTCTATGAAGATAAGATATGCAACATTGCTGTTGTAACCATGAACACCCAGCAGCTATGGATATAAGCCAGAATTGGTCCTTTAAATCATCCAGCAAGAATGGAGGACTTGTCAATGAGTGCCTGCCCACTCTGAGGACCCAGTGACTGTCAATGCATCGGGGGAGGTTGCATCATTTTTTTCATATTGTTGTATGCACTGTGGGACTAGGAGGAAGAACACTCATGGGAAACATCAACCCCAACCACAAGGAGGTAACACTTCGTGCCCATCGTATGGTTATTACAGAGAAAAGAAGAAAACAGAAAGTGAAAGAAAGAACTATTGATGTTCCCAAGTGCATAAAAAGAACAGTCCTGTGGGTGCAGCCTGTATCCCAGTGCCTTGGGAGGCTGATGCAAGAGAACGACACATTCACATCTATCCTGAGTAGCATGATGAGACCATGTCTCAAAGTTGTCAGAAGCAAGAGGTGGGATTAATGTAGTTCAGGGGTGGAATACTTGCCTCGCATACAAAATGCCCAGGTTCAGTTCTCTGTACTTGAAACAAACAGAAAAGGAGAATAAATTTTGGTAAGGATGTCAAGAAATTATAAACAGGAAGTGGGGAGGGGTTCAAGTTGGTTCAGCGGGTAAAGGTGCTTTCCACTGAACCTGACACATGCATTCCATCCCCACAACACATGCCAGAAACAGAGAACCTACCGGTTCCAGTTGTCCTTTGACTTCCACAGTCTCAAATGAATCCATTGTAATTGAAGGTTTTCAGAGAGACAAAGAAATTGGGACCAGGCACATGTGGTGTCACCTAAGCTGCAGTAGGCTTAACCAGCCTCCCCTGACAGGATCTTGTTACGTACCAGAAAGCTGGCACCAGACTCACTGTGCTGGCCAGAGAATCTCCAGATTTCCATCACCCTCATGCTTTAGTCTCAGAAGTGTTGGTGTCTATTAACACAATCTCTTCTTCAGCATCGCTGACTTATACTTGTGTGTGTGTGTGTGTGTGTGTGTGTGTGTGTGTGTGTGTGTGTTTAGCCCTGGCTGTCCGGGATCTCACTCTGTAAACCAGACTGGCCTTGAACTCACAGAGATCCACCTGCCTCTGCCCCCCTCCCCCCCCCAGTGCTGGGAGTAAAGGTGTACACCGCCACTGCCTGGCTGACTTACACTCTTATGTTGACATACTATATCCACTGTGAGGAAAGGAAAGCACATACAGAATGTATTTATGCTGGTGAAGTCACTTTGTCTGACTAACTGAAGAGGGCCATAAGAGGCTCTGCTTTAGAAAGATTAAGGTAATTTTTAACTTTTTAAGAATTAAAATGAGTTTATTTCAAGTTAGCATGGTGGGGTACTTCATTAATCCCAGCACCCAGTGCAGAGGTGTCAATCTCTGTGAGTTGGAGGCCAGCCTGGTCTACCAAGTGAGTTCTAGGTATTCCAAGGCTAGATAAAAAAAGACTGTCTCAATGAAATAAAATTAGTTTGCTTCTACTGTCTTTGAGTGGCATTGTTCTTGTGTTTCCAGGGCAGCCTAAACCTACAACATTAGACAAGAAAGGTGTTGACCTTCCAAATAATCTGGCTTCTTCAACATCTGCCTCCAGTAAGCACAGGTTTAAAGGTAAGGAGTCACTGGAATGCAGACCTGTGAATTGACACTGTGCTCCAGTTCCGCTGTTTCTGTTCACCAGCACACTCAAGCTGTGGGCCCTTCCAACAAGCAGCCAGCGTAACAAGCACAGCAGGTGTTCCGTGGTTTCTGCATAAATAGATAGGTGTATGGAGGGCTTTGTGGCTCTGTACAATAAAGGATCCTCTGCATGGACCTCCCTTACCATTCACCTAAGTAAGCTGATACATTTCCTTCGCCTCTCACAGCTTTCCTTTTCTGCATGATGATCTGAAAAAGAGATGTCATGACTTATTCAACATCTCACATATTGAGAAACCTTTGGGTTTTTATTGTTACAACCACAATCAGTGGAGCTACAGTGTCACTGTACACTTTTTATGTTGTTTATGCTTCTATAAAACACAGAGGAGCTGGGCTGGTCATAGAGCTCTGTCAGTCAAGTGCTTGTGGTGCAGCCTCGGGACCCGAGCTAGGATGCTCAGCACCACATAAAGGGCCACACACAGCACCCACACTCCTGTAATCCCAGCCCTAGGGAGGCAGAGACAGGTGGGCCCCTGGGGGTTGTTGACTAGCAAGTCTAGCCAAATTGGTGAGCTCAGAGTTTGGTGAGAGATCCTTCTCCAAAAACAAGGTGGAGGGCTGGAAAGATGGCTCACTGATTTTGCACATTTGCTGTACTTCCACTTGTAAATTCCATTCCCAGCACCCATTACAGACAGCTGCTCCCAATTGCTCTTAACTCCAGATCCAAGAGATGTGACACTCTCTTCTTACCTGGCAAGATGAGAGGGACCCAAGCACAAGTGGCACAGACACACACACACACACACACACACACACACACACACACACACCACATACACACACATTGCAAACGAATTAAGAATTTTAAACTAGGTAGAGAATGATTGAAGAAGACACCTGCCATCAACCTTTGGCCTATATGGGGGTGGGGGATGGGCAGGAGGAGAGAAGGAGGAGAGGGAGAAAGGAAAACAGGCAGTGTGACTGAGGAGATAGCTCAGTAAATGGCTTGTAATCCTAAAACTGAGAGGCAGAGACATGTGGATTCCTGGGACCCACTAACCAGTCTGCTCAGCCTAACCCATCAGTTCTGTGCCAGAAAGAAACCCCGTCTCAAAAGAAACACAGTGACTAGCACCTGTGGAATGAAACTCAGTGTTCACTGCTAACCTCCATGCATGCTCACACACATGATAGGGAAACCATACTGGAACACATATGCAGGCTAAAAACACCCACATTCACAACATATCAATTAGCTAACTATCCAATTGATTAGAGTATATAAGTGATAAAGTAACTCTGCCAGTAAGTACATGAAAAAAAATTACCTCTTCTTCTCTTAGCCAGCATTAGTCTTTTCATGGACTGAAACACTAACAATGTTAAATTGTATGTGTGTTTGTTTGTTTGTTTGTTTGAGACATAGTCTTACTACATAGCCATTGACTGGCCAAGAACTCATTATGTAGACCAGACTGGCCTTGAACTCATAAAGATCTACCTGCCTATGTCTCCCAATTGCTAGGATTAAAGACATGTGCCACTATGTCTGGTATGGAATTATATTTTAGGTGTCAAAACAATAGAATATGATCTAAAGAGTCTGAAGAGTCCCTGTGTGAATTCCAAAGACAATGGCAGTCAAAATAATCTTGTCAAAGATCCAAGTAAGAAGAGTCACACTTCATGATTTCAGAACTTACTCCCAAGCTACAGAAGTGAAAGCATTGTGGTCCTGGCATGCAGACAGATGACACCAGACCAGTAAAATGAAGAGAGATCCCAGAATTAAACTCACCTCTTTGACCAACCACAGAGTGTGGAGAGAGCAGTCTGTCAGAGATGGTGCTGGGTAAACTAGATATCCTATGCAGAAGCATGGAGTGGGGGCCCTTATCTTAAATTATGTTCAAAATCCAATTCAAAATGAATCAAGAACCTACAAATAAGAGCTAAACTACAAAAGTACTAAAATAAAATGTAGGAAAAACCCTATACGATACTTAATTTGCCAATGTATTTTTGGACGGACATCAAAGATCTTTCTATATAACTAAGGATGGTCTTGAACATTCTACCTACACCTCCCAAGTGTTGGCATTACAGTAGCATGTCACCACACTCTGGCTATGCTGTGCCAGGAATTCCTCCAGGGCTTCATAGATGCAAGACTGAACCACACGTCAGCCCTCTATCTCTTCTTGCATTATACTTTCCATTGTTGAAATATCACCTTCCTTTCCAGAAATAAGTGTATTTCCATATACAGATTACTATACCTGAAAATTTACTTTTTTTTTTTTTTTTTGGTTTTTCGAGACAGGGTTTCTCTGTGTAGCTTTGTGCCTCTCCTGGAGCTCACTTGGTAGCCCAGGCTGGCCTTGAACTCACAGAGATCTGCCTGGCTCTGCCTCCCGAGTGCTGGGATTAAAGGCATGCGCCACCAACGCCCGGCCAAAAATTTACATTTTAGCTACTCATACTCATATTCATAAACAATAAACTCATTGTTTATTGTCCTGATGTTTTGAACTTGCTTACTTTTTTAAAATCTTTTAAAAATACTCCTTTTAAATGTGTATGAGTATTTTGCATGCATGTATGTGTGTACATGTCTGATGCCTATGGAGATCAAAACAGAAACTAGAGTAATAGATCATTGCAAGTCACGTGTAGGTGCTAAGAATCAAACCTGCCTGCTCTCAAAGACCAGCCAGTGTTCTTAACCACTAAGCCACTGCTCCAGGCTCCTATTTGTGTTGAGACGTGGGTGCTGTGTTTAGGAAGGCTGGAATCAGATTCCATATGTAGGAAGGCTAGCAGGCTGGTACCCATCTCCCTGTTTCAGCCTCCCGACTGCTGGGACCAAGGGGTGCACCGACACCATAGTGAATGTTCTTGGCGAGCCCATCAACTAGCAGGCAAGGGTAGCTCCTCAGAATCCATTTGTGCTGGTCACACTGCTTTATACAGATTACTGAACTTTGGAAGGAAGCTGTGCTTTAGAAAGGATTGAGACTGAAGTCTTTAAAAATTGAAGTTATTTAATTGCTGGTGTCATCCACTAATGTTCTCACTTTTCATGGCAGGCTAAGTCTGAAAACACAGATGAAAAGGATTTTAAACTTCCAAATAATCTGTGCCCTTCTGTCTCTACTACAAGGAAGCATCTCCTTAAAGGTAAAGAGATAACTAACATGCAGAAATCAACTCTACTTTATCGTTTCTGTTGACCAGGATCTTCAGCGCGTGGGCCCTTCCGACAAAGAGCTGAGGCTATGAGCCCAGCAGGTGTTCTCAGGCTTCTCTGTAGCTAGAGTTTTCCTGCCTGGCCCACAGTCAGGATAAATCTCTCTCACCTGCCAGTCCCACAGCCGCTCAGACCCAACCAAGTAAACACAGAGGCTTATATTGCTTACAAACTGTATGACTGTGGCAGGCTTCTTGCTAACTGTCCTTATATCTTAAATTAATCCATTTCTATAAATCTATACCTTGCCACGTGGCTCATGGCTTACCGGCATCTTTACATGCTGCTTGTCCTGGCGGTGGCTGGCAGTGTCTCCTTCCACCTTCCTGCTCTTTTCCCCTCTCTGTTAGTCCTGCCTATACTTCCTGCCTAGGCACTGGCCAATCAGTGTTTTATTTATTGACCACTCAGAGTAATTTGACATACAGACCATCCTACAGCACTTCTCCTCTAAGTAGTCCCCGTGAGGAGGGCTCTGTAGCTGTATATAGTAAAAAGATCTTGTGCATAGGTCCTCTTTACCTTTAACTCAGGTAAATCAATTAGTTTTCTTTATTTATCACAGACCTTAATTTTCTGTATGGTGTTCCAAAAAGAAACCATATCATGGCCTGTCCAAAAGTCCACCTGGTGAGCCCCCTTTACATTTCTGTTGCAACTACAATCATTGGATCAGTAGATAGCACTGCACATTTTTATTATGCTAGTTTAGGTCTAGAGAGTGGAGGGTGTTGGAATTTTTTGGAATTACAGAAATATGTTCTTTCAGTTTTCACAGATACTGCCGTATACATTTTCAAATGATTGGAATTCATAGCTGTGATAACAAATGCTTGAAAAACTACTTCCCCTTTACTTAGACAGCACTCGACTCTTTTGGCTTTTTTTTTTTTCATACAAAGTTATCCCATTTAGGGCCGAGTGCTCCAAAGACTCTCACTCTCTGCACATTGTCCAGTTGTGGGTCTCTGTTAATTACCATCTACTTCAAGAAGGCGGTGATGACGGTTAGAGATGCACATGTTTATGTTTATTTCAGCTCAGAGTTCCACAGCACAGTCCATCACTGAGGGAAGTCAGGACAGGAACTCAAACAAGGCAAGAATCTGGAGGCATGGCTGATACACAGGCTGCGGAGGAGGGCTGCTTACCAGCTTGCTCCTCATGGCTTTCTCAGCCTGCTCTCACCCAGGACCACCTGCCCAAGGGTGACACCACCCATAGTGATCTGGGTCCTCTCACATCAATCGTCAATGAAGACTATATGCCACAGGCTTGCCGACAGCCAATTTGTGGGGACCAGTGCCTAGGTGGATAGTAAGGGACCAGTGGAGGGGTAGATTTTTCAAGGAAAGGGATGTTTTAAAAAGATAAAGGAGAAACCAGAATAGGAGGATTAAATAGGGAAGGGTGAGAGGACAGGGTAATGGAGAGAACATGGGAAGAGAAAAACCAACACTAAAAGCCTTTCATAAAGCCACATGGCAACACAGTACTGTAGAAGCTTCCTAAAATATATACAGGTATGGAAGTCATTTGAATGGCATTATCATATGACAATGTCCCATCTAGACATCTTATGCTACCAAGTGAAACCCTCCAACACCAGGAATGATATATATCTTATGGAGTCATTGTCCAAATCACAGGCTGTCGCCAAGGCTACTGGTTACCTTCCACAACCAAACAATAAGGCCTTATTGCTGAAGACGCCATTTACTTACGTTACCCCACATGGAGAGAATATACTAGCACTCATCTAAAGGCGTTACCCCTACTGACTAGAAATAATGGTGCTAGAAAGTTCTATGCACATGACAGGAGGAGAAAAGGAAATCATTAATACCGCCCAGCTATGAATCCCATGGACCTGTCTACAAAATCTATTGATGTAATGATGATGGCACAAATGTTATTTGAGTAACCAACCACCATTCTGATTAGATTTAAGGGCCACTCCATGGGAGGGAGCCTAAACCTGACTTTGCTAGGTAGTTTCATGTTAACTTGATATAAGCTAACATTATTTTGGAAGAAGGAACCTTAATTGAGAAAATGTCCCCTTCCTTGAAAGATCTGCCCCTCCACTGGTCCTACTATCTACCTAACCTCTGTTTAAATTTTTTTATTTTGATTTTTTTTTTTTTTTGAGGCAAGGTCTCATTTTATAACCGTGACTAGCCTTGAACTCATATAGACCAGGCTGACCTCAAAATCATAGAGATCTACTTGTCTCTGCCTCTTAAGTACTAGTATTAAAAATATGTGCCACCACTTCTGGCTTTTTGTGTATTAATAGAGATCTAAGACCCAGCCACTAAAAAAATTCAAGTAAAAACAGTTCAAAGTACTCCAGTAGACATTCCTCCTAAGAATATACTGCAAATAGCCAGTATACACATGAATACATGGTGTTGTAGTTTTGTTTCTGTTGCTTTGGTTAAAGTACACAAACCAAAGAAAGACAATGTAGGGCACAAACATATATTTGGCTTATGATTCTAGGTTACAGTCCATAATTGCAGAAAGTCACAGTGGCAGCTGTCCATATGATGTCCTCAGTAAAAAGCAGAAAGAAATGAATGTATCCTTGCTGCCTGCTTGCTCCCCTCTACCTCTCTCCTGTCCTATATAGTTCAGGACCCTCTGCCTAGGGAATGGTGACACCCACCATGGGCTGAGTCGATTAACAATCAGTACAATCCCCTACATATATGCCATAGGCCACTAAGCAATCCTCTATTGAGACTCTCTTCTCAGGTGATTCTAGATTGTGGCAAGTTGTAATTTGAAACCAACTCTCATACATGTTACATATCACTGATTATTAGGGAAATTCAACCCCAAAATACAGTTAAATAACACATCATACCCATCAGACGGCTACTATATACAAAAGGCGGGCTAGAAGGGGGAAGCAAAGGGGAAAATAATAATATGGACTTTGGGGTGCAAACCTGTGATTCCAGTCACTTGGGAGGCTGAGGCAGGAATTATAAGTTCTGTGGCAGCCTGAGCTACGGAGTGAGTTCAAGACTCCCTGTTGAAGTTAGTGAGACCTTGTTTAAAAGAAAGAGGCCTGGAGAGGGATGTAACTCAGTTGTGGGGCACTTGTCTAGCACAGGCAAGACTCTGCATTTAATCCCTAATACCAAAAGAAAGAAAGAATAAACGTTAGCAACGATGTCAAGAAATCCCTGTGGCTGCTTAAAGGAAGGCAAAATGGTACATAATATCTGGAAAACACTGTGGCAGTTCCTCAAAGTATTTAAAATAGAATTGTCATATGATAAATGCGCCAACTCGCTTCTTGATGTGTATCCAAAATAAGTGAAATCAAGAGCACAAGTAGATATTTGTGTAACCATGTCTATTTCAACGTTAGTCAGAACCCTAAGTGTCCCCTGGCAGGTGAATGATTAAATAAAATGCAGTGCTGTACATAGAGTGTAATATTAGCCTTAAAAGGGAAAAAAATCATGACACTTATTACAGCATGACATCCATAACAGGGCAGTTTAATAGGTCACAGAAACAAGTATGTAATCATCCATTCATATGAAGTAATCAAAGTAAGCAAACTCATAAATGCAAAAAAAAAAAAAAGGCAGAATGGTGGCTAGTGGAGACCAGAGGTTTGGGGAAATCATTTAATAGTCAGGGAGTTTCTGTATTTCCAGAGGAAAAATAGTTCTGGAAAGGGATGGTGGGTGAGAGCCATATTGCATGATGGGCATGCCTAATAATGTGTCTAAACCGTTCACTTAGGAACGGCTAAGCAGGCACATTCTATGCTACATTTAACTTACAATATTATGTACATCATTAAAAATAAATATAGAATGAAGTTTCCATCTTTAGTGATATTTATACTTAATGGGAACTAGATACATCTTAAACAGCCACTTTAATGTTTTTCTATGAAATAACCTACTTTTATTCCTTGTCCATTTCCCATTAACTGCCTTTGTGTTGAAGAAAGTATGATAGGGTCTTTTAACCTTTCCCATTCCTATCTATTCAAATTGAGAGAAAGCAAGGCAGTTCCAGAAAGAACTCACACATAGGCTTACCCAGATCCTCTCACTCTGTGTCTCCACGTTTGTAAGTGTGTCGGCCATAACACTGTTCTGCCTCTGAACCGCAGAAGAATCAACCACTCCCGATCTGTTCCCTAAAAATGGGTCGTCAGGCTTGATCACAACACAGCTCCCACCAAGGAAACTTATCATTGGTCAGGCCCAATGTGTCATCCGCAATCCATGCTCAAACTGCGTGTGTTGCAGTAAGGCCAACTTGAAACGCACAAATGATTTGGAGATATTTCTCAAAAGAAAGCTTACAGGTGGCCATGTGGAGAGATGCTCACACCACTGCTTCACCTCAGGCAGTCCAGAGACGAAAATGTGTTCACACAGACATCATCAATGGGCTGCATGTGTCCCACAAGAAATAACTCCAGTTAATACTACTTTGGGTCTGGCTCTTTCACTTATGTTCTCAAATCTTCAGGTTTTTGTTTTGTTTTATTGGTTTCCTCTATTTGGTCCCTGTTTTTAAAATACCTTTTGTTTATTCTTTGACAGTTTCCTACATGCATACACTCTGTCTTGATTCTAACCTCTCTCCCTCCTTCCCCCCTCTCCCTCCCCCTCCTTCTCCCTTCCCCCTTCCCCTCTTGTGCTCGCTCTCTCTGTCTCTCTATCTCTCTCTGTCTCTCTCTCTGTCTCTCTGTCTCTCTGTGTCACTGTCTTTCTGTCTCTGTCTCTGTCTCTCTGTCTCTCTGTCTCTCTCTCTGTTTCTCTCTGTCTCTCCGTCTCTCTCTCTGTCTCTCTCTCTGTCTCTCCGTCTCTCTCTGTCTCTGTCTCTCTGTCTCTCTCTCTTTCTCTCTCTCTCTCTCTCTCTCTCTCTCTCTCTCTCTCTCTCAACTGGAAAGTACTGCCTGGCAGAATGTGGATTGATCTTGCCAGCCTGTGTGAACCCCTCAGACTATTTGACTGGCCTTGCTGAGGAGCACTTTGGTAACAAATTTGCAGCAAGCACCTCTGCATCAGCCAATATGGTATAATCCAGGCCTGTTTTGGTTTGTGTCAGCCTCAAGATGGGTCTTTTGCCCGAAGCAAACTTGTAGCCATTTCCTTCCGGACTCAACAGCATCTCTTCATCCGTTTTATTTGCCTGGCATCTCAGGCATATTAAGTGTATGTAGTTTATATCAAAAGGCAAAAGTCCACACAGCCTCAGCATGATTTCTCCAGCAGTGCTCCTGTGTGTGGCCTGGAGCAGTCAGAATTCAAATCCAGGTGGAGTGGAGGCACAGGCAGAAGCAGCAGAATCTGTGAGTTCGAGGTCAGTTTGGTCTATAAAGTGAATTACAAGACTGCCAGGACTGAATAGAGAGACCCTGTCTCAAAAAAAAAAAAAAAAAACAAACGCCAGGCGGTGGTGGCGCACGCCTTTAATCCCAGCACTCAGGAGGCAGAGGCAGGCGGATCTCTGTGAGTTCTAGGCCAGCCTGGTCTGCAGAGTGAGTGCCAGGAAAGGTACCAAAACTACACAGAGAAACCCTGTCTTGGAAAAAAAAAAATGCAAATCCATGGGCACCACCCCGCCAGATAGCCAGAGCTCAAGGGCCCAAGTCCAAGCATCTGCCCTAACTTTGAGTTGCCCTCCTGCGGGTGGGGGCTGGAGATTCACTGTCCAGAGCTCACACTACTCTCAGTTAAAAATGCCCTGGCATCGTTCCTACGGACAGTGTACATCCAGCCTCACAGGCTCCACTTCCATTGCTGGTATATCCTGTAGGGACCAGTGTCTGCTCAGGACCCACAAATCAAGTTCTCAGCACAAAGGAGATTTATTTGTCCCAGAGGGACAAAGGTCGGGGAATAAGAGACAAAGACAGGAGACAGAGGATGAGGGAGAAGGGAAGGGAACAAGAAAGAGAGAGAAGGGTATTTGTCCCAGGGGCAGAGGTAGGGACCAAAAGATAGCCTCTGGATATAGAGGAGACAGATGTGACCCATAGGCAAATGGCAGTTTATGAAGGTAAAAGGGGGAAACCCTCGTGTTAGGATGGGGTGTTTAATTTTAACCAGGCATGTTAATTAGGTGAACCAAAGGGGGCTTTGTAGCTCGAATGTTAAATGGTCTTTAAATAAAAGACCCGGGTCCAGATATTGGGGTAAATGCTGAAAGATCAGAGGGACAAAGGAACAAGCCACCTCTTACCTCCAGGACTCCTCAACCTGAAAAGCCTCTAGCTGCAAGGGATGCTTCTGCCGAAAAGCCTTTAGTTCCTGTCTCCTCACTCCTTATATACCTTTCTCTGCCCAGCCATCACTTCCTGGGATTAAAGGTGTGTGTGCTTCCCAGTACTGAGATTAAAGGTGTGTGCCACCACTGCCTGGCTCTGTTTTCTCTCGTAGACTGAGTCAGTCTGATGTAGTCCAGGGTAGCCTTGAACTCACAGAGATCCAGGCGGATCTCTGCCTCCGAGTTGCTAGGATTAAAGGTGTGTGCCACCACTGCCTGGCCTCTGTGTTTAATCTAGTGGCTTGTTCTGTTCTCAGATCTTCAGTCAGATTTTATTAGGGTACACAATATATCACCGCCAGCTTTGATTGCTGGACTTAAATACTTTGATAACTGAACCTTGGTAGTCAGCCTCAGGAGGAGGAAGTGGCCAAATAAGGGAATAGACCTTGGTGGCTAGCTTCAAGAATGTAATCTAATGGTTTTTATCAAGGTAGAGGGCATGGGGAAGAAGGGCAAGGCCTGCCAGAGCCACGTTTGCCATGCTCGGGCTGGCTAGAGTCACTTCATGTTCTGTTTTCCCTGACACCAAATATAATAACAATGTAGTGGGTAGCCATTCCAGCTTTGATCTGGAAGTTCCAACTCCCATTGAGACTTCAGCAACTGTCACTCCTACAAGGTGAGGCCAAGGAAAGCCCCTGGAGACCCTAGATCTGGATGGGCCAGCGCTCTCTCTGTTCCTGGACCCGAGATTGTGGAGGTGGACCGAGCAGAGCTCCAGAGAACACCACTGGAATGGCTACCCACTACAGAATACTGTGAAATTAAATAACTGAATACTTTTTCTTTAGCATTAAATACTATTCTGTGAAAGTGGGCTGCACATCCAGACTTGAGAGAAAGAGTCCCAAGGGTAAACACCATGAAGCTGTTCATGGACACAGTGAGGCAAAGTGGCATGGGAGCCGATATGTGGGAACCCTGTGAGTGGACAGCGCTTATGGAACAGCAGTGCAGAAGACCCCGGATGACCAGGGTAGGACCAGATCATGAGAGTCCTTCAAAGGCAACAGGTGGGTTCCACTGTCTCCTTGTTATTTTTTATTCTCCTAATTTTAAAAAGACTATAATTACTTTTAAATCACAAATAAAGAGCTAGGAATGAATGCAGCTCAGTGGTAAGAGACCTTGCCTGTCACGACAGGACCTTGGGATATTGAAAAGAATAATAATAACTTTAAGTCACAAGAAAGTCTGCACCCCATTCAAACCATTCATGTTTAAACATCGCACAGTCGACTGCCAGGGATTTAAAACACATGACTTCTGTCAAATTAATGCTTTGGAACATTCAAATGTTATTTTAAGCGTAGTATTACCGCCCAGGGAGCATAACTCCTGGGTGTGTCTAATCTGGACTGTCCCTGACAATGGTGTTAGACTTGCTGGCTCTTTTGAACCTCAAAAGCACCTTTTTTTCCTTCAACAAGAAATAGAGTAATGGGGCTGGGTGTTGGTGGCGCACACCTTTAATCCCAGCACTCGGGAGGCAGAGCCAGGCAGATCTCTGTGAGTTCGAGGCCAGCCTGGTCTATAGGGTGAGATCCAGGACAGACACCAAAACTACACAGAGAAACCCTGTCTCGGAAAAAAAAAAAAAATAGAAAGGAAAGAAAAACGAAATAAAGTAATGGATCACTTGCTCAACAGTTAAGATTCTTGGAATAGGCCAGTGTTTGGTTCCCCATACCCATGTTGAACAGTTCACAACCACTTGTAACTCTGTCTCTCAGGGATCCTAAACATGTACACACACAGGCATACACACAAGTTAAAGACAAAACAGAACAAAAAGGAATCAGAGTAACTATGATAATGTAATATGCTGCCATTGTTTTGTTCCATAAATCAATAAGGAATTGGATTTCTCCTGAAAAGATAAAAATGAAATCAAATGGTTGATGTAGCTCCTATACTTTGTGATTTTTACTGTAAAAATATTGTTTACATCTTATATATCTATGCAAACCAACCACTGATGTGATAAGAAAAGCTCATGAAGTTAGCCTCACTCAACTGTCCGTCAAGGTAGAGTCTATTCTTCTCTAGTGACTGATGATTCTGTGAAGCTGAAAAATCCAGGAAGCAACACAGTGCCAAGCTCTGGTGGTTCTTGTGAGGATGTCAGCGAGAATTAGGCAGGAATGAGTAGACCAGAGTCAACAAAACCAGTGTTGCAGGAAAGGGAGGTTTCACTTTGTGGGTTTCTCTTTCCATTAGAAGTTTCGGCTCAGCATGGCAGCCAGTCTTCCTCGTGGGCAATTCCTGGGGTTCTCTAGACTAGATCAAGCCCACCTTTCCAGAGTGCTCCTGTGGACCGCCCAGATCACCATGCCACCTGCACGTCAGTCTGGCATTCAGAGGGCTGGGGAGGGAACTCAGTTGGTAGAGTGATTGCCAAGTACCTTATCCACCAGCCCATTTGAACTTTTCTCAGTACCTAAGAGTATCCACAAGTTCTTCAAGGACACAGCATCCCTGCTTTGCATAACAGGCTTGGCACATGAGAGGTCCCTGGTAAATAATAAGCAATGTGTGAATAGAGTAGTTCCAGAAATCTAAGGCTCTCTGCCAGGAGTAATTCAGAAAACAAACAAACAAACAACAACAACAACAACAACAACAACAAAATCCAACACTGAATTGTAAGCTCATAAAGGCAGATACTAACCCTCTTTGAAGAGTCTGGCAAAATGATGAATAAATATTAAAGTGAGCTGGCCAAGAGTTCTTCTTGTTGGGGGTATAGGACTATTAGGTTTAAAATGTTTGTATAGCCAGGTATGAGGTCTCAGGCCTACAATGCTCGAATTTGAGAGACTGAGGCAGAAGGATCACAACAACACCCACTGGGTTACTTAATAATTCTCAGTTCCAAAGAAAACCCAAAAAGAAGAAGGGGCAAAAAGGAGAACAGGAGGGAGGAGGGAATTGGGGGGAAGTCTGTTATGCAGAGTTTGGCTTCCCAAGTATCAGAGAAGGTCATGCTGTAGTAGCGGAGGTGATGTGTGTGTAGGGGCAGTTCATCTCAAGCCTGTCCACAGAATAGCATCCTCTTGGGGTGCTTTCCAAAGCTTTGGTTCTCGGGGCTGCCTAGCTGGCTCAGTGACTAAGAGCAATTGTTGTTACAAGGGACCTGGGTTTGATTCTCAGCACCCACGTGGAGGCTCACCTCCTCCTCGGGCACTAGGCATAGATGTGGTACACAGACGTATGTGCAGGCAGGCAAAACACTCAGACACGTAAATAATAAAAATAAATCTAAAAGAAAAAAAATGTTTTAATTTAAAAACCTTGGTTCTCTATCCGCATTCCCAGACCAGTTAAGCCAGCTTCTCTGTAGGTGACATTAATGGGCAGCCAGTGCAGGGCACTGTGAAGCAGCTAAGTCAGGAGAGTGCCTTAAGAACTCGAGCAAGCACACAAGCAAACAGCCGCTCCACTTCGCTTTAGTCTAGGTTCTAGGGCTACTGGCAGAGGAGACTTAATGTTCTTCCTCTCCAGCCACCTTCTTCCTGAGTAATTATGGAAGAGTACCCCTCCACAACGCTCCAGTAGAATTGTGTGGAAATGTGCAGTCTGTTGCCCTCTAATGTAGAACAGATGAGCCATATGGGAGCCCTGGATGAGTACCTACAGCGAGTGAAAAATTCGATGTTTAGTTCTATGGAAGTTTGTTTCATGGCCATAAGTAGCTAATGACTCTCATAACGGAGAGAGCGCACAGCTCACTAATTAGCAATAACTAAATAATTAGTTACATAGTTGCAGAAGCAACTTCCCCACGTGTTATTTGGAGAACAGTTCCCAAATCTCTTCTTGTCTAGATCAAGGAGAACTGGGGCAGCAGATATAGCTGGAATTTTTCAGTGGAATTTGTGCGGTATGGACTTTGAACAGATATAGCTGAGGAACGAACCAACAAATAAGGGACATTGATCCCTAAAGTCCAATGTAGTGAGAGTTCCTCATCCATAAGGTGGCCTGATGCTTTGGAGTCTTTTTTTTTTTTTCCGAGACAGGTTTTCTCTGTGTAGTTTTGCGCCTTTCCTGGATCTCGCTATGTAGACCAGGCTGGCCTCGAACTCACAGAGATCCGCCCGTCTCTGCCCCCCGAGTGCTGGGATTAAAGGCGTGCGCCGCCACCGCCCAGCGCTTTGGAGTCTTTTTTTTTTTACCGTTCAGAATGAACAGCGACTTTAAAATCTAAGGTATTCTGACAATGAAATGTAATTAGGTAGTTGGTATAAAATACGTTTTGGTCACCAACGCTGCAGAAAATGGAGAGTGTCAGAAGGGCTAGCGTGTGTCAGGAGTGGGAGTGATGACTGATGGCCGCTTTGTTTTCAGAACCCCACTTCACTCTCTGGAACAGCCTGAACCTCCAAGATCACCCTCTTGTTGCTGACGTTCCAACTTGCTCTGCCGAGATAAGATCCCTACAGTACCTTCTGGTGTGGTGTAAAGGCAATTAAACGACATTTGTGCTCCGGGTGTTTGAAATGGGTGATTCTTTAGGCGTCCTTTGATTTGCAAAGCTATTCTGGATGGTCCTGTAGAAGAAGAAAAAAAAAACATGCTTCGATACATCACTTCCACTGTCGAGCAGGGACATTTAATTTAGGAAACAGAAATATGTTGCTTTCATGTTTTTAACATTGAAATCATTAATTCAGGCTGAAGAGATAGTTCGGTCAGTAAAGGCTTTGCCGTGTTAAGCACGAGGACCTGACTTCAATCCCTAGAACGCGCGAAAAAATGCCAGGCAGGGGAGTGAATGATGGTAAGCCCAGCACTGGGGGGCGGGGAAAGTCTCTGAAGGTCCCAGCCAGCCGCGCTGGCCAATAAGAAACCCTATATCAAAGGAAGGGACACCCAAGGTTGCTCTCTGGCCTCCGATGCACACATGTGAGTGTGTGCCTTAGCTCACGTGAACATGAGACATACACACACATACACATAGAGCTTTTTTTTTTTTTTTTTTTAAAGAAAGCACAGAGGGCTGGTGAGATGCCTCAGGAATAAAGGCACTTGCTGCCTAAGCCTGGAGACCTGAGTTCAATCCTCAGAACCCATATAAAGGTGGAAAGAGAGAACCAACTCCACAACATTGACCCTGGACCTCTGTATTCATGACATGGCACACCAGCACTAACAAATATCAGGCAAGCGCATGCGCACGCGCACACACACACACACACACACCAAATAGAAGTGCAATTTTAAAAGAAACGTATTCCAGAGACCACAACTATTACTTCTCTAACAGCTCTTAGGGCCAGCAGATCTGCAAGGAAAACGTAGTAGCTGCGTCATCAAGTGTTGTTCATAGACTCAATCTTCTTCTACGATAATTCCACTAATGAATGTCAAGTTTAAATCGTGCTAATTAGAGAGATGGTTATCTGATTGATACTAGCTAAGAGGAACATTAAAAAAAGTAACCAGGGCTGGAGAGATGGCTCAGCAGTTAGGAGCACTTGCTGCTCTTCCAGAGGACCTGGGTTCAATTCCCAGCATGACAGCTCACAACTATCTATAACTCCAGTCCTAGGAGATCCGATTCCTCATCTGGTCTCAAAGGGCACCAGGCACACACGGTACACAAACATGTATGCAGGCAAAACACTCGTACACAAAGAATGAAATAAAAAAAAATTTTAAAGTGATAAACAGAGAGAAACCTTGTGAATACCTATACCACGCAGTGTCTTTGTATTGTCTGGTTTATCTCTTTCAACTCTAGGTGAGCATCATCATCATCTACAGCTGTGTCTCTTGTCTCGTGTTGTTTCACTTTTATTTTTGAGGCAACATCTCACTGTATATCAGAGGCTGGCTGTGGATGGTGCTGCATCAGCTCCTCAAGCTCTAGAATCACAGGGATGTCCCCACACCAGGCATCTTTGGAAGGTTTGCTAAGAGACAACAATTTCAGTGAAAAAAATCAAAACCATTTTAAGTCTCTACATTTAGGCTTAATTCTTTCACACATCATTATAGGAGCTTAATATATAATATACAAAGACTGAAACCCCTGTTGCCTGATTCAAAATAGTTCATCATGTACTCGGTGCCTCTCAGTGGAACACAGGTGAGTTTTAAAGCAACATATACATATGTATTCCATGAGTATCTTAATTTCATCTTGGAAAATGTCAGGCCTGGGTAAAGGATGACATTTTATTCCCCTTTATCCACCCTCCTGCTATACATGTCTTTGACAATGCTGGATTTCAAGGCATGACTAAGAACACATATATACGAAGTACAAGCCTGTGCTCCGCATGGCATTTCCTTCACCGCATGATACCTGACAGATGATGCTCCAGCATCTGCTTTAGCATCTAACCGGAGACCTCATGTTCCCGGTGGTAAGAACTCTCTCACTCCAGAAGTGAGTGCTAAGACTGAGTCAAACTCTGTACTCTTATATGTTAGACTTCCTGATGAAGCTACAATGAAGTGGGAAAAATGAGATTTTTATTCAATAATGTAGAGCCTTGGCTCAGCGCCTGGCACATTATCCATATCAAACTAGAACTGTTGACTGTGGTCTCTATGGTCATGAGGGTCAGGGCAATGTACGTCATACACTTGCAGAAGGCATTGCCTTTACTCAGTGGGATCATTAAGAAACATTCTACTTAGACGCAGGAGAGAAAACTCAGGAAGCCCTGGCATCAGTACTTTTTGCTTGATTGAGAACAAGTGTTATGACTTCACAGTACACTGACTGAAAAACCAATTACTCCACAAAATGATACATTCAAGACAAAAAAAAAACATACAAACAGTGAACTCTTTCTTTGCGGAAAACCAATAAACAAGGAGTCTCAGTTAGGGTTTCTATTGCTGTGAAGAGACACCACGACCATGGCATCTCTTATAAAGGAAAACATTTAATTGGGGTGGCTTGCTTACCGTTTCAGAGGTTCAGTCCATTATCATCATGGTGGGCCATGGTGGTGTGCAGGCAGGCATGGTGCTGGAGAAGGAGCTGAGAGTCCTACATCTTGCAGGCAACAGGAAATGGTCTTGAGCATAGGAGACCTCAAAGCCCACCTCACAGTGACAGACTTCCTCCAACAAGGCCACACCTCCTCCAACAAAGGAACACTTCCTAATAGTGCTACTCCCTTTGGGGGCCATTTTCTTTCAAACTACCACACAAGGATGAAAACATTTTCCGTGGGCCATTGTGTGATGAACAAATTAGTCAAGGGTGGAGGTAGCCGAGGGTAGGGGAGGAGCACTGTTGGAGAAGACGGCAATGGGCACATGGGAAATCTTTGTGCCGAGGCACTAGTCTAGCTTTAGTTTTACTGAATACATGTTGGCTTTCCAAGGTTCACCACTGCACTGCCAAGCTGAACTAAACCTTTTTCAGTGTGGGAAACAATTACAGGGGAAGGCTGGAGCAACCGAGTTTAAAGGCTGTGAATAAACTTCATAACTACATCTGCAAGGAACAATGGGGAAACTGAGGGCACACTGTGAAGATCTGTGGTACATAAAGAGCAAAATGGACAAGGCTAGCCAAGCAGTAGCTCGAAACCAAAGCGAACTTCTTCCCTGGCTAGGGAGGGTGAACACAGAGTGGTCTGAAGTAGAGGAGACCAGTTACATTCTATACAGAGCAGACAGCTACAAGAAAGCGCCTGAACGGGGGAAATATGCTGTGTTCGAGGGGGGGGGGGGGAGTTATTTAGAAACTGGGCTCTGGACTCCTGGCAATGGTTTGCTTTTGGAGTTTTCATCACCAATATAGAGAACCCTTATTGCACACAGATCTGGATGAAGGGAGAAAATGTCAGAGCATAGGATCATGCTATCAGGCAGTTGCTCAAAATTTTGGAAGGTACCAACTTAATGGGAACAGTCTTGAAAGAAATAAAGCAAGGAGTTCCTGGGGGTCCCTTCCATGACTGAGTCCAGTGCTTGACACAGAAGGATTAGGTTTGCATTGGTTTTGAGAAAGGACATCAGAAAAGTGCCGGACTGGGAAGGACAGGCCCTTATTTCCCGAGGGAGACAGTGGTTAAAAAAAAAAAAAAAAACATAAACAGACTAAAAAGAACTTCCCATGAGCTCGGGAAACTAGTTCGAGATCTGCAATGACCAGGTAAGTGTGAAGTCAAGAAAGGACCCATGAGAGGTAGGTTACCTACGTCTAGTGCTCCCCAACCCAGAACAAACAGGTGGTACTGAAAAAAGAAGGTGAAGGTATAAGAGGACATAGTGGAGAGATTCAGGGAGAGTTGGAGAGAGCATGGGGAGAGGAGGGGTCCAATATGCTCAAAATACATTGTATGCAAATGCAAAATTCTCAAAGCATACATTGGAAGATGTTTCATTTTAAAAGGAAAAGATGATGTTCAAAGTATCGGGAAAGTCCATGCCACTTTTGCATTACCTTCCATCACTGAGGCCTGGGGTGTTCAGGAGTGAGTGCCCCAAGTGCAGCTCCTGTCTCAGGCTGCAAATGGATCTAAAAATGTTTGGAACATTCAACGTGTTGAGGGTTACCAGCAGAACGTGTTGAGGGCTCTCTAACCCGAAACTGTGGGGTCTCAGCTAAGTGAAGTCAAAAAGGCAGCAGTCGGTCAAGGGCCCCTGGGAAGAGAGAGGAGCTCACTTGTGACATCCAGAGAGGAAATTATTACAGCCATAGGGATGGTGTGGAACATGGAAGGTCCCAAAGGGGCTGGAGCCAGACACTCTGAGAGCTTAACCAGGAAATGTATACAAGTGAAATTCAAGAGCAGGTGAGTGCACAGGGATCCATCACATTCCTAGAAGAGACCTGGAAGGAACTTCGGCTTTCACAGTAGGCCAAGCTTAAAACACAAGGTTTTTCTTTTTCTTTTGTTTTTTGTTTTTTGTTTGTTTGGGGTTTTTTATTTTGTTTTGTTTTGTTTGGGCTTTTATTGCTGTTGTTTTCTCTGTGTAGCCTTGTCTATCCTGGAACTCACTCTGTAGACCAGGCTGGCCTGGAACTCAGATCTGTCTGCCTCTGAGTGCTGGGATTAAAGGCGTGTACCACCACCTGGTAAAACCCAAGGTTACAACAGGATGCAAAGACTGGGAAAGGGTCTGCTTTCACACATGGCCATTAGGGCTTTATTTTGTTTAGGTTTGTTTTGTTTGTTTGTTTGTTTGTTTTTACATGCATGCTTGTGTGCATTTGTACATGCATTTGTGTGTGCGTGCATGCATACATATGTATGTGTATACTTAAATGCACATGTATACACATGCATTTAGAGACCAGAGATCAACCTCAGGTGTCATTTTTCAGGTTCTATCCACCTTGTTTTGGGGGACAGAGTCTCTCATGGACTTTGCCAAGTAGGCAAAGCTGGTTGAACAATGAACCCCAAGGATCTGCCTATTTCTGCCTCTCTGGTGTTGAAATTATAGAGTACAGGCACACGCCACCATATCCAGCTTTCTTTTCCATGTGAGTTCTGGGGATCAAACACAAGGCAAGCATTTGACCAGGTGAGCTATCTCCCAGCCCCAAATAATCAATTTCCAGATGAAGACCACAAGGCATGCACATAAAGAGGGAGTTGGGGGGGGGGCAAAAATTCCACTCAAGGGAATGAAATTAATCCCTAGAACTCTTCCCCCCCCCCCCCCCCGCCAAAAAAAAAAACATTGGCATCAACATCACTAGATACTGCTGCTCGAATATCATCAAAAGCTGGAGTATAACAACCCATGGAAGCCAGGAAAATGGCCTGGGAGCCAAGTGAGACTAGCAAGGAGAAGAGACAAATTGTAAAAACAGTGAGATTCTGGAAGACAGAGGAGCAGCAGGCACCACAAATCCTTCTCCCCACTAGAGGGCAGTCGTCCCAGGACGTGATGGAGAAGGCTCGTCACTTCCAGGGTGGCACCGGCAGGAGAAACTAATTACAGCCGACTTCCGCTCTGCCCAACCACCAACCCCCAGCCCAGGGGCAGGAAGCAGCACCCGTGCTCCTACACAGCCCCACACAACTTACGGGGGCCCAGGAGGCCGGTACGGACCCTGTTCTCCACTACTGGGGGTCTATGCTAGGATGGCTGCTCGCTGCTTCTGATCTTGTAGGTAAGACCTGAAGTTCACCCCTCGGGCTATTTCCCACCACAGAAACAGCCTACACAAAACATAAAACAACCCAAACCAACATCTGCAGCAGGAAGGGGCTGAAGTCACCACTAAGACATTATGAAGTTTCAATGCCATTCTCCAATTAAAAAAAAAAAAAATCCAAAGGTTAAAAAGAAACGGGAGGTGAGGAAGGCTTGGCAGATGACTTAGTGGGTAAGTCATAAGGATCTGAGTTCAGATCCTATGTTAAGGTTTTAGTTCTATTTTTTTCCTACATGATATAAGACAAACACACAGAAATCATTAGTATATGAGGCTAGATGATGGTTCAGTAGTTAAGACCACAGGCTGCTCTTCCAGAGGACCCAGGTTCAACTCCCAGCACCTACACAGTGACTCACAACCATTTGCAACTACAGTCCCAGGAGACCCAATACCCTTTTCTGCCCTCCATAAGCACTGCACCCGTGTGGTACACAGACATTCATCCAGGCAAAACGTGCATACACATAAATTTCTTTTTTAAAGGAAAAAATTATTTTAATTGTTAGTATACATTTTGGGAGTACGACTTAAAGATGCAATTTCTGAGACTAGTAACTGAAAGGGGGATGAGGGCAGAGCTGTCTAGGAGCACAGTTTTGGGATGTGTTTGCAGTTTAACTAGTATAGACTCAACTCAGAATAATGTTAGGATGTTCAAAGAAACCTCTATTGAAGCCACAAAGAAAACCGCTAAATAATACAAAATAATAAGAAGCAAAGGGAAATCAAATAAATAGAGGAGAAGGCATTAAATCAGAAAATAAGGAGCCAGAAGCCACAAGACAGATAGAAAACAAATGGCAAAAGCAAAACCTCAGGTATGTTGTCAATAGTTCCTTTAAACGTAAATGGATTAAACTCTCCAAACAAAAGACAGAGATTATCAGAACAGAATAAAAATGTGCAGCGGCCGGGCGATGGTGGCGCACATCTTTAATCCCAGCACTCGAGAGGCAGAGGAAGGTGGATCTCTGTGAGTTCAAGGCCAGTCTGGTCTTCAGAGCGAGATCCAGGACAGCCAAGCTACACAGAGAAACCCTGTCTCAAAAAACAAAACAAACAAACAAAAGGTGCAGGGATTGAATTCTATTCCTTAAGAGATACACTTTAAATTCCAAGACAAAGGGTCTAAAATTCAAGTAGGAGACAAAGGAAAGCAGGTGGCTGAACTAGGACCAAATAAAATGCACTTTCAATCAAACAGTTTGCAAGCAACCATATTAATCAAAGGCCAATAAAGGAAGATTATATAGCAAGTATGAACATTATATACTAACTCATAAACCATCAAAACATGAAGCAGGGAGATGGCTCAGTCAGCAGAGTGCATGCCATACCAGCATGAAGATTTAGTCAGATTCCCAGCACCCCATAAAAGCCAGACATATTGGTGCAGGCCTACAATACAAGTGATGAGGAGGCTGAGACAGGAGAACTCCTGGGGCTTGCTAGCCAGCTTGTCTATCCCAATTGGTGAGCTAAGATTCAGTGAGTATAATACTGTCTTAAAAAACAATGTATAGTCTGGCGAGACAGCTCATTAAGTAACGCTGCTTGTTTACCTGGGTTTGATCCTGAGGACCCACATGGTGGAAGGGAGAACCAACTCCTTCAAGTTGTTCTCTTCCTTCCATATGTGGGCTGTGGTACATGCATGTGTACACACAAAATAAATAAATTCAATCAATAAATGGAGAACTACTGAAGATTAGATAATACACATGCACACACAAATACTTGTACATACAAGGTGGAAGGGGTAAGGGTTATACAGAGACAGCTGGAGATATCAACACCGCACAACAACGATAGGACTGTAAGGCTTGCGAGTAAGGAAATGCAAGACTGAAACACACACACACACACACACACACACACACACACACACACACACACCAACGAGATCCAATAGGTCAACGCCAGTCACTCCGTTGCATTCTCCTTCTCCCTGGGTAGACATGGGAAATCTCAGGGATAGAACATATGTTAGTGTATAAATTCAGAATCAGTAGATTTTGAAAGCATGCACAAATCTTTTCCTGGGATGGCAAGATGGCTTAGCAGATAAAGGCACTCACTATCAAACCCATCAATCTAAACTCAGCCCCCAAGATCTATATCCTGGGAGGAGAGAACCAGTCTCTTAAATACATTATATACATGGATGACAATATCATATTGAGACCCGTTATATATTATATAATTAATATATGACACTCCTAAAACTGAGGGTTCTTAGTCAACGCTGACAAACCTTTAGATAGACTTGCAAATTTGTACTCTCAGTGGGCATCACCACCAGTTCTACAGAAACAAAAGAGAGTCTTATGAACGTTGTATGTCAACAGACGGGAGAACTTCGATGAACCAATTGCTAGAAATGCAGTTACCAATACTGAATCACAAATACATACTCTTAACAGAACTATAGACCAATGAGGTTGGATCTGTTATCAGAAACCTCCCAACAATGAAAACACTGATGACCTCATACAGAAATCACACATTCAAGGAAGAATTAATGCCAATCCTTTTCTAACTATTCCAAAAACTTGAAAAGAAGGAGCATTCTCATACACGTTCTTAAAGCCTTCATTGTCTCGATAACTTGGAAAAATGTGTGAGAATCCCAAGCAGTATGGCCGTGGAGTCAACCCAGCTCACACTATAGGTTTCTACATCACGACACAGTACACTTATGCCACGAGTACACCTCTGGTGTAGCATATTACAATCAATTGATACAGTAGACCACATTAACAGAACTAAGGAAATAAACAGCAGGATTCTCTCAATTGAGGTTGGAAAAGTTTGACAAAATTCAACACCTTCCTATGACCAAAACAGCAAACTCGGAACAAGGGAAACCGCTACAGCATCAGGTGATGTATGAAAAGTCCACAGCTAACATGCTCAGTGGGGAAAGAGGAACACTTTCCTCTAATATCAGGACAAGGAAAGGAAAGCCACTCTGTCACGTCTATCACATCTTGCCAGAAGTCCTGGCCACAGGAAGTGGGTTATAAAGAAAGGCCTTGAGTACACTGGGTGTGGCAATAAATAAAAGCACAAAAGGAAAGT
>CABHPQ010173890.1:0-56143 GCA_902168405.1 Peromyscus aztecus | reverse complement strand
TTTTTTTTTACCGAATATTTTGTCAGGCATTGAAGTTCCATACCCAGTGTGGCCTTGCAGGCCTTCCAAAGGTGGCCAGCCTGGCGGGGTTTGAGTTCTTCCTCCCGGCCCCATCCTCTCCTCCCCAGGTGTGGCAGCGACGGTTTAAAACTCGAGTCGGAAGAGATCAAGTCTCGCACTCTTGTCCCCAGATTCTAACCAGTACTGATTCCAGCCATTATACGTTTCCTTCTGGACATTTTTAATACACACAGAAGCACGACTGTGTGTATGCAGGTGTGTGTGTGTATCTATCATAATGTATCTTGATGTAGATCAGCATCTTGCATTTAGAGATTTCATGATCGCAAGTGCTTGTCTCTCTTTGCAAAATGCCCCATATTGTGGCTGTACAATAACATTTAAATATTGATGGAGAATTCACAAATGATTGTGTCCTAAAACTTACCACGTGGAAGTTAGGCTAAATTCTAGAATCAAGGTTGTCATTTTGCCAAAATTACTTCCCATAGAGACTAGACTTGTTGACATTTTTTCATTCAGTGCATGAGATATGGTCAACATTTTTGGATGTAGTTTCTTCTATTTTTTTCTAGTCTCGTCTTCATGCTTTGTTTTCAACTTTTTTTATCTTAAAAATAACTATTTTTCAATGTTGTGGTGTCTGACTCTTTCTTAACAATCTCAACTTCTCCTTCACCATTTATGCCTCTTGGCGTAAATACTATGTATACTCTTTTTTTTTTTTTTTTAAATCTTCACTCATTCTGCTCCTCTCCTTAAAGTGTTTACACCATTGAAAGTTTCAGAGGTAAGTAAGTATTGATAAGATTATTTTGGAGCTCAAGTATGACTAAAGTGTGTATCATATGATCTTTACAGAAACACTGTGAAGGTAAAATTCTCTGAGTTAGATGATGGAATTAATGCTAGAGAAATTAAATGATTTTCCTAAGGTAACCTGACAGATACATGACCTTATTTTATTTAGGCCTGTCCTGGAGGTTGCTGCAGTTTTAAACCCCATTGCTTTTTGGCCCCTGACTTGGTTCTGTGGCATCATTTTGAGTGTCATCAGCAGTTGTGATGCCCTGGGATCTCCTCCATTCTGGTGACTTCAGTCCCCATCTGAGTCTCCAAAGGTGATGACTAGTAGACTCCGTTTTCATGTCTAAAATGGCAAATTTCCTATTAGGCTTTTGCTCTCCCTTTTTAAATTCTGGGAACTTCATTGTTTGTGTCTTTTTCTGCACATAGGCTGTCAACATTGTTCAAGCTAGTTTAACCTTGTTGATGACATGATTTCAAGCTTTCAGTCACTGAACCTCCTGCTGGTTATTGTCTTATGACTGGGGACCCCACTTTGCTGGCCAGAGTAGTCTGTTTTTCAAGCCCACAGTGTGATTCCTGTGTTCCTCGATGATGACTTTCCTCTCCTCCCCGAGGAGTTCTAGTCTGTGTTATCCTTCCTTCAGCTCTGCCTGCAGGACTCAGTGATAGTTTCAAACCTAACCTCATCTCTGTTCCTGGTCTCAGTTCTCCCTTCCTCCTCTAGGACTTTGTTACTGCTCTTGTTGTGTTTGTACAGAATTTTCTCCTTTGGTTCCTGTAAATATATACCTACTTTGTCTTAAAAACATACAGTTGAGGCCAGAAAGTGGTGGCATATGCCTTTAATGCCAGCACTTGGGAGGCAGAGGAAGGTGGATCTCTGTGAGTTCAAGGCCAGCCTAGTCTACAGAGTGAGTTCCAGGACAGCCAGGGCTACAAAGGGAAACCTTGTCTCAAAAAATAAAACAGCCGGGCGGTGGTGGCGCACGCCTTTAATCCCAGCACTCGGGAGACAGAGGCAGGCGGATCTCTGTGAGTTCGAGGCCAGCCTGGGCTACCAAGCGAGTTCCAGGAAAGGCGCAAAGCTACACAGAGAAACCCTGTCTCGAAAAACCAAAAATAAATAAATAAATAAATAAATAAATAAATAAATAAATAAATAAATAAATAAATAAATAAAACAAAAAACATACGGTTGAAGCAATCTATTCTCCCTTTTCAATTTACAACTCATTTTCTTTTTCATTTTTTTCCTCCCCTCCCTTCATTCCTTTCTTTCTTTCTCCTTTTATTGCCTAAACACCTGAAAGGATAAGCTTGGTATTAGGAGGAACTAGATTTAAATGTTGGTGTTAGTTCTTACCAATTGACTTCAGTGTAGTTTGGAAATAATTGTATTTGTAGGATGAAATAGTATATCCGAAGTATACAGTACATTTATATGTAATCGCTGTTTCTCATACAGCGACTCTTTGGTCTGTTGTCCTGACTGTCCAGTGCTTTCCCAGGTAACCCTGGGCCTTATTAAACTTCTCTAAGTGAACTTCATTGCTTATTTTCCTTCCTCTTTGCTGTTTCTTTTTCCTTCCTTTGGGTCCTGTAATAGTTTCTCTAAAATTTCCTTCCTGGTGTTTTCATCCATTCACATCTTGAACTGTCTCTTCTCAAATACAATTCTCAGTTAACCTTTTTTTCTCTCTCCAGTTTATAAAGGTTTATTGTGGGAGGTGGCAAGCAGGGTAGGGTTGGTCCTTTTTGTCAGCCGCTTTCCTCATGGCCACTAGTAGGTTGCTCTGTTCCTCACTGCTTCCTCTTGGTACATTCCCCTTCTTAATGAACTTGAGCTCCATTTGTTCTTGAGACCCCAAGGAACAATAGTTCATAAAGCCACACACCTCCTTGGTCATGTCTTCAAAGAACTCAGTGTGTTTAGTGAGGCCTAGACACCTGCGGCCTCTGTTGAGGCCCATGGCTGCTGCTCTCCAGTGGCAGCCAAGACTGGAAAGACTGTTAATTGTTTTGACTTCTTGTTGGCACTAAAACTCTACTGTCTAATTTCTCTGCCTTCTGGATTGCCACATTAGGATGTGCTGGTGTGTTGAGGATTCTTAGACTGCCATTAGATTCTGAAGTTTATAGGACATGTCGTGGGACTTAGGTTTAGCTGTAACTGACTTTATTGTGACAAAATCTGCAAAAGGGACAGAGGACGTGAGATAACATCCAGGGAACAGGAATAAGAATTGCATAAATGCTCCTGTTTGTCTCAACAAGAAGATGCCATGGCATGATTAAAATAATTACCAATCAGGGCAGATTGTTGGAGACTTAGTACCAGTGCCCAGTTTTTTGTTTTTTGTTTTTTTTTTACTGGGGGTTGGATAGATAGGCACCAAATTCCAGACTCTCAGAAGGAAAGTTGGTATTCTGCGTGAACTGTTTATTTGTGCAAATAGTTTGGCCTAGTGAACTGGAGTGATCAGAACTCTCCCCAAATCCAAGTTTTCAGACAGCAGCTAAAGGCCAGCTTGTAAGCAGGCTTCCAAAGGGTAGCAGTCCAGCCTGTTCTGCTAACTCTACATACACCCGAAGCTTAGGAGATTGAGGCGGGACTAGCCTCTGGTTATCTCTGTGCACTGAGGTTCCCATCAAACTTAGTCTGCTGCCCGTGCTGCAGACTCTTATTCTCCAGGTTTTCCTAACCCTGGATTTTCTTTTCTTTTTCCTTTGTTTTGTGCAGTGCTGGGGATTGAACCTCCGACCTCTTACATGCTAGCCCCAACTTAGTGTTATGGTTTGCACCATTGTGAGAGTCTTAGGACCTCTGATGTACTCTACTTTGTTGCTAAGCCAGTTCTTCCTAAGGTACAGTTTTGTGGGTTTTTTGTTCTGTTTTGTTTTGTTTTTACTTTTTTGAGGCAGGGTTTCACCATGTAGCTCTAGCTGGCCTGGAGCTTAATATGTAGACCAGGCTGGCCTCAAACTCACAGAAATTCTTCCTGCCTCTGCCTCCTAGTGCTGGGATTAAAGGCATGTGCCACCATGGGTAAGGTACAGTTTTTTAATGTTAAGGTATGCTGTGGTCCTTAGGAACTCGTCCTGGTGCGCATGGACTGCCTTACCAGTAGTACCCTAAAGCTCCACTACTCAAGCTCTCTTACCCTCAGCAAGAACACTTCCTCACCAAGACTGCTCTAGTTGGTTGTTAACTAACAAAAAAGAGGCTATCCTTCCCTGTGGAAATTGTCTTTCTAGGTTGGAAAAAAAAAAAAAAAAAAACTTCTTTAAAATATGTACAGTTGATTTAAAAAGTTATTTGTTATAGGTGTTTTGCTTGCATGTATATATAGGTAATACATGTGTGCCTGGTACTTGCAAAGGCCAGAGACAGTGTTAGATGCCCTGGAACTGGAGTTACAGATGGTCGTGAGGTGTCATGTTGGTGCTGGGAATCCAACCTCAGTACTCTGGAAGAGAACCAGTGCTCTTAAACCCTGAGACATCTTGTCAGCCCCTGCAGTTGAGTTTTGATATTCATAGAAAATATATTCTGTAAAGCCCTTGCAAATGGTGAATTAACAAATACTGAACCATTACTTGTAGAAGGAAAAATTCTTTTACTCTCTGACACACACACACACACACACACACACACACACGTATATCTTACATAGATTCTAATGTTATATTCTAGAAATGACTGGTCTTGATAGATATTTATTCTTTATTTACAGAAGTGAAAAGGTTACTTGCCTGGGGCTATCCCACTAACAGATTTCAGAATTGGGATTCGTTTCTGTCGGACTGGTGGCTGAGCTTCTTACGCTGCACTATGTTCTCTCCTACTGTCACGTCACCTCTGTGAGGGCCTCAAGGCAGCAGGGCTCTCTCTGCGCTTGACTACTGACTTGAGAATCACAGTTAAATTTTAGTTACTAGGCCAATTCATAATACACAATGTATCATTAAAGAAGTATAGACTATCATTTACAGATAGACTATAAACCATTTATAATACCAGATAACCACTGATAACATTTAGGTAATCACCATCTAAGACTCCTTGTTATATATTTTAAAAAGATTTTCTGTATAAAGACAAATTATATACATATTCAATGTTTTTAACCTGCTTATTTGACCTAATAATACTTGAATATCTTTCTACAAGAACTTATCATTTTAATTACTGCTTTGCATTTCTTTTTTGTCTGTTTCTTTGGGTTTCTCTGTGTAACCACCCTGGCTGTCCTGGAACCCTAAACCAGGCTGGCCTTGAACTCAGATATCCACCTGCCTCCGCCTCCCAAGTGCTTGGATTAAAGGTGTGCACCACCATCCCGACTGGCTGCCTTGTATTTCATTGTATGAATATAGCATGATTACTTAACTAAGAACCATAATGGGTATATTTTATATGTTCAGTACATAAAGTAGTAATCAACTATGTAATACTATAATTCATTCCCTGTCCCCATTTTTACTCAGTTTTTGGAACTCTGTTAGAACACTTTGATTTGAACAGAAAGGTTGATCGGCTGCCCTCTCTTGTTGAATCTCACGTCATATATTGTTTCTGTTTTGTTTTAGCTCTGGATGAGGGGGATATTGCCTTACTGAAAACTTACGTGAGTCTTTTAAATGGCTACCAGTAGATGTTTTGTGTGTTTAAACAAAAATTGTTTTGTCTTTCTAAACTGATTAGAAGGAAGTATCTGAGAGTTCACACTAATTGAGAAGAGTTAGCTGCCCAAAGTTTCTGTTTAGATGAAAACAGAGAGTCTTTATGCAGCGTGCTTAAACTAACTCCTGATCTTTATACAACCTCTAATAGTGGGGGCATTATATTGAAAGATATTTGAAATGACTTGTGTAAATATTTACTGTATTTAAAATGTATGTGAGAAAATTAGATTTGAAATGGAATTTTTTTTTTTTTAATGTATACAGAAGAGGGTGCCAGATCTCATTACAGATGGTTGTGAGACACCATGTGGTTGCTGGGAATTGAACTCAGGACCTCTGGAAGAGCAGTCAGTGCTCTTAACCTCTGAGCTAACTCTCCAGCCCGGAAATGGAAATTTTAAGTGCATGGAAATAGGCTACTTTTCAGTGAGGTGTGGTGGCTCATGCTTCTCTGTCAGCACTCAGGATTGCCGTAAGTGTGAGGCCAGCCTGGTGCAGATCAACTACAGGTCAGAAAATGCAGAACTGCCTTAGGAAAATGTCTGCAAATGTTCTCCCTCCTGTTCTTACTCCCAGGCTCTGATACAATTAAGGCTAGTAAGAGTAAGTTGTTTATATTTAGGTGCTCTAATTAAACTGACCTTTCTCACCCAGGGGCAGAGTACTTACTCCAGGCAGATCAAGCAGGTTGAGGATGACATTCAACAACTTCTCAAAAAAATTAATGAGCTTACTGGTATGTATTATCTCTACTTCCTTTCTTTAAATGAATTGTTGATTGTGCTGTACTGGTGTGTATTTATTATCCTGCTTCCTTTAAATTAATTGTTGATTGTGCTAATTTTTTTTTTTTAATGAGCTTTAGTGTATGTATATGTCTGTGTGAGGGTGTTGGGTACCCTGGAACTGGAGTTACAGACAGTTGTGAGCTGCCATGTGGGTGCTGGGAATTGAACCTGGATCCTCTGGAAGATCTTAACCGCTGAGCCATCTCTCCAGCCCTGTGCTAAATTTTTTTAAACGCAAATTTGAAATAAATTTTGAAGTCAAATCATCAGTTACAGATTTTTTTAAAACTCTTAAGAAATTTGACCTCATTTAACACCCTTTTTTACAAATGTGTTTAATCCTTATGCAATTAAGTAACATCATCTTTTGCACAAGTAATATTTCTGCTGGTCAAAGCCTAGTTCAGTACACTCTAATATATCACAATTTTATATTGAATAAAAACATGATTTTACCCATTATGGCTATTGCCTGTTTTTTTGGCACTTGGGAATTTAAATAGTGAAGTCTGTAATACAAAAAACAAAAACAAAATGTCAAGTAGCCATTACATTTTTGGTTTTGTTGCTTTAGGGTAGTGGTTTTGGGTGGGGGGTTGTAGGGTAATGATTCTGTCTGAAGGCATTAGGCAGTACCTGAAGGCAACTTGATCCCTGTGATATGCAGAAAGGTATATTACTGGTGATGTGTAGTATCTAGAAGGGGATACTGCTAAGCATTCTACAAAATGTACAGGACAGTCCTTGGAAGCGGGGATATTCAATATAGAATGCCAGTCATGCTAGGGTTGAGAAGGTTAGTTCTGGAGTGATGCACTACATTTTGCTGAATTTTGCCACCTGTAGGTATCAAAGAGTCTGACACCGGCCTGGCACCCCCAGCCCTCTGGGACCTGGCTGCAGACAAACAGACACTTCAGAGTGAACAGCCGCTCCAGGTGGCAAGGTACGCTCAGTGCTCTGTGGGACTTCGTTTCCAGGATATTTTAGAGTTTGGGTCTAATACAGTAGTTTAAATTTGTTTGTTTGTTTGTTTGTTTCACATTTCATAAATAAAGCTTTCTGCAAATATCTGGGGTTAAAATTCTGGGCTTTAAGCTAATTCTGAAGAACACTCAGAAAGTACAGAACACAGTATGAAAGCTCCAATTCTCGTGCTCCAGTGATCCTTCTTATCCTCTTCTGTGTATCCTCGTGTCTGTCTGCATGCAAAGAAGTAAGTCTGGAGGTCTTTAAAAAGTGTGTGGGAGCACTCCCGTGTGTACAGTATGGCTGTGGGGGTCAGAAGACAACTTTTGGGAGTCCTCTCCTTTGCCATGTGGACTCCAGGGAGCAGACTCAAGACATCAGGTTTGATGGCAAGCCCTTTACCTGCTGAGCCTTCTTACCAGCCCCTGGGGGGTTATTAAAGACATAACTACCTTGTTTGGACATTTTTTTTTATTAAGAAATTTTTTTCATTCATTTTACACACCAATCAAAGATTGTTGGGAAATTTTGTATTGCTTTTAGTATAGATATATCTCTTGGCTTCCTTTTAATTTTTGAAGAAAATGTGTTCAATTCACAGATGTAAACTGTTAAAGGTCCTTATTTAGCCATTCTTGAAGAAAAGTTTCTATATATTTGCTTCTTTCTTTTTTTAAAGATAGGATCTTGCTTACTCTGTAGCTTAGGCTGGTCTCAAACTTGTAGTGATCCTGCTGCCTCTGCCTCCCAAGTGTGGGATTACAGGTGTGGGAAAACATACTCAGCCTACTTTTTAAACCATGGACTGACTAGCCAGACATGGCGGTCCACACCTATAACCCCAGTACTCAGGAGGCTGCATCAGGGGCTCACCACGTTTGGTGCCAGCCTCAGCTACATATTAAGACCATGTCTTAAACAAACAAACAAAAAAATGTACAAATCCACCTTGTCGTCCACCCCCCTCCCCCCAATTAAAAAACCAAAATCTACCTCTGTGTCTATAGAGTCTGTCAGCTAAAGTAACAACACATTTCATTCTCCCTTAGCCCTAGGCTGGCAACAGAAGACAGTCTTGTTACATCTGCTGCAAACACAAAACACTCATACCATCAGCCTACATGCAACTCTGCGAGCTGTTGTGTATTTCTCTGTATTTGTTGCTATGCAATAGCTGCTTAATATGAATTATAGATTCTATTTTCTATTTTATTTATTTTTTACTTTTTTTCAGAGCTGAGGACCGAACCCAGGGTCTTGTGCTTTCTAGGCAAGCACTCTACCACTGAGCTAAATCCCCAACCCACTATTTTCTATTTTCTTTATTAGCTACTTTGACACACATGGTATTATATATTAACTTACCAGATCTCTCAGAGAGTGAATACTTTCAAATTAAAAATAACAACAAAAAATGGATTTAAAATGTGAACCCAGGAAAAAATGAAAACATGTAAGTTACTGAATTTGAAATAAGACACACAGCTGTATTCTTACAGGGAAAATGAAAAGAAAAGTCACCTAAGATGAAAAGATGTCCCTGATAATAAAGGAATGAGGGTCACACCTGGGAACCACTAATGACACTTTTGGGTTTGGTCTTTCTGGGGAAGGGATCATCTGAAAATTCTATGGCTCAGCTAAGGTTGAGTGGACCCTTGGAGTGAGCACAGAGGGTCTTGAGCAGTGGCCCATTTATTGAGCTCACTGTTGGTGGCTTGGGTTCCTTATTCTCATGAAGCCCTTTGCTGTGCTAGGTGCACGAAGATAATCAATGCTGATTCAGAGGACCCCAAATACATCATCAACGTGAAGCAGTTTGCCAAGTTTGTGGTGGACCTCAGTGATCAGGTGGCACCTACTGACATTGAAGAAGGGATGAGAGTTGGGTGAGTTCATACGTGGCTTTGTTGTGAAGGAGTAAACAGAATGCCATGGAGTGAGAGGTGGTTAGTAAGACTCATAGTCTTTCCTTCTGTGTGAGCTTCCTGACTTCACACCAGCATAGCCTTCCCATTCCCAATGCATGGCTTTACGGGTCCTAATTAAAGGCGTGCAGCTAAGGTGGAAGCAGTACTTGCTTGAGAATAGTTAATGTCTATAGAATACATAATAACTTACTCTTCACAACTTTTTTCTCTTCCTAACTTCTGGGACTGTATCTCTTTTGCTTACTTATAATGTGATTTTAAAGATAAATACTAGCCAGAAAGAGTTCTCTGAAAACTTAAAGAGCATCTGTTCTGTTTTTGTTTTTATTTTTACTTCCTTAGAGTGGACAGAAATAAATACCAAATTCACATTCCACTACCTCCTAAGATTGACCCAACAGTTACCATGATGCAGGTAAGAAACTCTGGGAAAGAGATTGACATACTTTAATATAATTACCAGCCAGGCATAGTGGCTCATATCTGTAATCCTAGCATTTGGGAGCTTAGGCAGAAGGATTGCCAGGGCTACAGAATGAGTTTGAGGCTAGCGTGGGCTACAGGGTGAAAGCCTATCTCATAAAAACAAACAAAACCCAAAAACAACAATGATTGCATCTATTCCAAAAAAGTTTGAAGCTTTTAAATAGCTAATGTAGGTTATGCACCAAAAAGTTACCAGAAATTAAAAAATTTGGAAAGTCTTTATCAGTATTTGTCACCTATTAATGTCAAATGTAGCTCAACAAATAGTTCTAGGACACTGGAATTAATTAATGTCCTAACATGTAGCAAACAGTTTTAACTCGCGTTTTATGAGCATTCTTGTGACAGAATGGTTTTATGGTATTAAGTCTCCTGTGGAGGATATGGTCGCCACTCAAAAGCCTATGAGTATGTTGTCTGTTCTTTCTTAGGTGGAAGAAAAACCTGACGTCACATACAGTGATGTTGGTGGCTGTAAGGAACAGATTGAGAAACTTCGAGAGGTGGTTGAAACCCCTCTACTCCATGTGAGTGGCTGAATGTCTCCTTTGTGTAAAGCTGTCCCAGGCTACTGTGCAGTGAGCACTAGCGTTGCTTGTGTATTACATAGCTTTTGAATGGTTTATTTTTCTTAGTGAAAACTTATGATAGGGTGGAGGTGTGGAAAGATGGTTAAATTTCAGAAGAGAGCAAACAAGAAGAATTGAGTGGCCAGATGTATTTAAAAGACAGAGCTGCTATTTAGATTGATAAAGGAAATTAGTCTGTTAAGAATATTACTGTTATTATAGAAGAAAATAGTTGTTCCAGTGACATCAAGAGAAAACAGTTAAACCTTGGAGGATAACGGAACACACAATATCAGATAATTGATTTTTAAAGTGAAAATATTATTTTTATATCCGTTTATATTTTTGTTATGCCGAAGTTGTAAATGTAAAATTTGTGTCTTTGTCACAGCCAGAGAGATTTGTTAACCTTGGGATTGAGCCTCCGAAGGGTGTGCTGCTGTTTGGTCCCCCGGGCACAGGCAAGACACTCTGTGCTAGGGCAGTTGCTAACAGGACTGACGCTTGCTTCATCCGAGTTATTGGGTCTGAGCTCGTGCAGAAATACGTCGGTGAGGTAAAGTGAATTTGTCAACATTAAAGCATCATTGCTCTGTGAGAGATTTGTGATATATGCATAAGATTAAAAAACAATTCCAAATGAGCTACCATTTAAAATTCTGATCAACATGTTTCCTCCCCAGAAGAATAGCATTTAGTGCAGTTTTGGTGTGTGGGGTAAAAACCCCAGAAGTGCTAGGTAAATGAAGTTTTATCTCAGGGACAGTAGTCAATAGTTTAATGAAAAATAGAAAGCATGGATTGTCAGTTTGTGTGGGCATAGGTATCTATACACACACTCACAAATATTTAGCTAAGTACATGCATTTAGGTTAAAGTCTAGGGTTGTATATATTATATCTAAGACATACTGTTTAGTATACTTAAGGATTATCAAAAGGGCTATATGACTTAGTATTTTAATTTTAATATTTTGATCAAAACGTAATCAAATTCAGTGATCATTAATTCCAAGTGACAGATCAAATACTTTTATTTCAAGTTTTGCTTATCTTACTTCACTTAAGAATGTTAACTTGATTGCTTCTAGTCTTAACCTTAGTGCTGTTGAATAGCTAGAGAATCATGAAAATTATATAATATTGTATTGAGGCTAACAAGATTAATTTGATAATATAGGTAGCAAACTTCAGTATTTTTTGTTTGTTTTTTGTTTTGTTTGAGATAGAGTTTCTCTGTGAATCTCTGGCTGTCCTGGAACTCTCTATAGACCAGGCTGGCCTCGAACTCAGAGATCCACCTGCCCCTGCCTCCCAAGTGCTAGGATTAGAGGTGTGCACCACCACTGCCTGGCTCAAACTTCAATATCTTTAAAAAAGCTTAGGTGATAATGGTTGAGAATGCTATTAGAAAAAGTGTTGAAAACTATGCAGTATAGTTTGTTTATTTATGGTACTTTAAAAGATTTTAAAATCAACTCTGTAATAATGAATCAAATTTTCTCATTAGGGGGCTCGAATGGTTCGTGAGCTTTTTGAAATGGCAAGAACAAAAAAAGCCTGCCTTATTTTCTTTGATGAAATTGATGCCATTGGAGGTATGAATGATAAATTTTACTGATTTAGTTAGTTTTTATTATATGTGTGTGTGAGTGTGCGTATGTACAGTGACAGTGCTATAGTGTCTTAGGGTCTCTATTGCTGTGAAGAGACACCATGACTATAGCAACTCCTATAAAGGAAAATATTTATTTGGGGCTGGCTTACAGTTCAGAGTCCATTATTGTCATGGCAGGAAGTGTGGCAACACACAGGCAGACGTGGTGCTGGAGAAGGAGCTGAGAATTCTACATCTGGATTGGCAGGCAGCAGGAAGAGAATTGAGACACACTGACTGGGCTTAAGCATCTGAGACCTCAAAGCTCCCCAGTGACACACTTCCTCCGACAAGGCCACACCTCCTAAAGTGACAGTTCTATGAGCTTATGGGGCCATTTTCATTCAAACCACCACATGTAGTATGCATATAGTTAAAGGACAACCTATAGGGTCACTTCTCTCCTACCATGTGGGCCCCAGGGATCCAGTTCAGGTTGTCAGACTTGGTAGCAGGCACCTTTGCCCCCTGAGTCATCTCATCATCCATGAATGATATTTTAAAGAATTAGTGTAGGATTGAGTTTCATAGAAGCTTAAAGTGATTTGTAGTAGAGTTCTGACATGTTAATCTTCTACAAAATTTTAACTCCAAGTTGCAGCTCTGGTACATCAGAGCTGCAGATTTAAGCAACAGTATGGCTATGAAGGAAAAAAATACTACATTGCATTGATAGCTTGTGTTTGTGCTGGTTCATTTCATTGTGGGCATAAATGTCAATACTTTGAACAACTTGTAGGTTGAAGTGATACATCATCCCTTACTGTGAAGAAGGCACTGGACTGTAACAGAAATGGTGGCAGTTTATCTTTCTTTACATAAAATAATAATATTGGCTTCCCAGATTTGATATAATATAGTGTTAGCCCTGTGACCTACTCTATTTATTTTAACTAACACTGAAGCCTCAGTTTACTGAACTCCACAAAAGGAATGATAATTCCTGCCTTGCTTGTTTTTTGGTACTGTGAAAACATTGAACTGTCCTGGGGTGTTGACTGTGGCTTTAGAATACTAATCCCTAGGAACTGCAGATGCCTGTCACTGTCTCCAGTAACTTCTCTTCCAGCTGACAACATGGTGCTCCACCATGTACATACATGGTGTTTCCTCTGTTAACTTCTCTGTTGGTGGACATCTAAGTTGGTTCCTTAAGTGTGACTAATGCTGCAATGAACATTGATGTGCAAGTGTGATGGTGATATGTTTGCAGTCCTCTGGGTAAATATCCAGGAGCGGTATAGCTGGGTCATACAGAAGATGTATTGTTACGGTGTTTTTTTGTTTGTTTTGTTTTGTTTTGTTTTTGAGAAATTTTCATAGTGAGTAAACTAGTTTACACTCCCACCATCAGTGTATAAGGGATTCTTTTTGTCTACATCCTTCAGAAACTGTTACTTGTCTTATTTCTTTCTTTTCCTCAACCAATTTAATTTAGTGATTGTGTGTCTGTCTGTGTCTATGTGCCACAGCACACATGTGGAAGTCTAAGGGTAACTTGCCAGAGTCAGTTTTCGCTTTCTGTGTGGGTTCTGGGTATCGAACACAGGTCAAGGAGCTTGGCAAAATCACCTTTACCCACTGAACCATCTTGCTGTCCTGTAGTTTGTTTTCTTAGTGAATGGCATTGTGACTGGGAGAAGGGAGCTTCTCAATGTAGGGGTTTTGTTTTTGTTTTTACTGTGTATGGATGTTTTGCCTACATACATGTATGTGTACCACATATGTGCCCTGTGCTTGTGGAGCTCAGAAGAGGGTGTGGGATCCCCTGGAACTGGTGTTATAGGTGGTCATGAGCCACTACGTGTGTGCTGGGATCTGAACCCAGGTCTTCTGTAAGAGAACAAATGCTCTTAACCGCTGAGCCATCTCTCCAGTCCCCCCGCCCCTGCATTGTAGTTTTTATTTGTGTGTCTATTATGACTAGTAAAGTTGAACACTTTCATATGCTTATTGATCATTTGTATTTCTTAAGAACTGTCACTTATACTCAATTCATTAACACATTTATTGATTGGGCTTTTTTTCTTTGATTTTCTGGTTAGTGGTGTGAGTTCTTTGTGTTTTCTAAACATTAATTCTCTGTCAGGTGTGTAGACTGTCTCTTCACTCGGTTAACTGTTACTCTGCCACACAAAAGCTTTTTCATCTCCGGCGTCACTTTTCGGTTATTGACCTTCAGTGACACCCACTGTCCTGATTTTGTTTATTTTTTTGGAGCACCTGTCCATCCGTTTATCCTGTCACTGGAGAAGCAACAAACAGATGGATCCTGTTTTAACCCAGTCCTCGACCCTGTCTTTTGACTGGGGAATTAGTGTTTAAGGATGCACATGCACGTGTGTGCAGACTAGAGGGTGGCATTGTTTCCTTCAGTGTCTTTCCACCTTATCTGTGGAGATAGGGCCTCTCATGAGTCAGAGTTCACCAGTTTGGCTAGACTGGCTGGCAGATAAACTCCAAGGACCCTCCTGCCCGCCTCCCCAGCACTGGGGTTACAGGTATACACTTCTGTGCCCCAGTTTTGACATGTGTGCCAAGGGGCACATGGGTTCTCACAACTGCATAGCAGGCATGTTACCAGCTGAGCCATTCCCTGACCCTTGGGTCTTGATTTGTGTGAATGTGTGTGTGTGTGTGTGCGCGCGCGCCACTGTTAATCCCTGGCTGACTTGAAACCTCACTACATAGACTAGGACTGGCTTGAGCCCACAGAGATAGTGTTGAAGATGTGTATTGATTCCTGTCATTTTTGCTGCTTTTGTAGTGTTTGATGTTTTCTCAACACTCATTTGTGTAACTACTATCCTAGCATTGCTTGTTTTTTCCTGTGGCTTCACAGATGTACTTGTTCTTTTTAGTCTAAAAACATTTTTTCATTATCCTCTGTGGAACTGAGTTAGTGGTCATAAGTTCTTTAACATTGCTTTTATCATGGAAAGTTTCCTTTTTAGTTCTTCTTCATCATCAGTATATCTTCCAGTTACTATTGCGGTAAAGCTGGGTTAACAGATAATGCAAGAACTGGTCCATCTCTTAGGCCCCAGAGCCTCTGCAAACCAGGGCAAGTTACGTACTTTGGGAATAGAAAATGAAAAAAAATGCAAAAGAGTGATTAGGGCAAGGAATATACAGGCAAGAACAGCTAAGCTGGCCTGCTTAATTGACATTGGGGATTGAATAAGGAGGCATGCATGTAGAGGAGATATAGGGGATAGAGAATATGAACATAGTCATGCTCACATTTCAGATCTAGTGTCTCTAATCCTAGAGTGAGTCCGATGCACACGGGATATAGGGCATGAAAACTGGACTCAGAGTCTCAGTGTGCCTGCCTTAGCTTTGGGAGCTCCTCTGTGATATGAAGCAGCTCTAGTCTTTCCCTTTTAGATACTAGATTACAGATGCTGTTCCAGTCTTTGGGTGGGACTTCAACAGATGGAGTCTCAGATGCCCAAAACATCTCTGTGCCTTCCTTCAGGGTTCCTCAAAAAGAATGCTAGCCCCACCCTTGTGCAATTCCCAGTGCCCCAGTCTGAGTCGACACTCCGTTGTGTACCAGGTTTTTAGCTTGTTGAATGCTACACAGATCTGATTCAAAGTTTAGTCTCCACAGGCTAGCACTATTCTTTTGGCCAGGCTTCAGCATTTGGTTTTACGTCACTGCTGAGTTTCCCAAAAGTGTGGTTCATAGGGGCTCTTGGGCTGCCAAGCCACCAACATAGCAGAAGCCTTTTTCAAATGGTGTCTTGCTTTCTCAGTTGCCCAGTGCTGAACACCCAGTGCTGAGGAAGCTGCTAATGCTGTTGCTGCCCTGGGTATGACCTTTTTTCTAGTTGTTTAGAATGTCTGATAACGTCTGTGGGTATGTGCATGTGTGAGTACAGTGTCTGCAGAGGCCTGACACCAGAAGAAGGTGTCATATTGCTCTGGAGCTGGGGTTATAGGCAGTTGTGACTGTGAGCTGTGGATGCTAGGTCTTCTGCAAGAGCAGTTTATGCTCTTAACCCCTGAGTCATCTTTCCAGCCCATTTTTCTTTATTTAAAAAATGTGTATGTCTTCAGTACATGTATGCCATTCATAGGTGCATGTGTGCGTGTGTGACCACATTTGCAGAGGTCAGAAGAATTTGTCAGATGATTGAGAGCTAGAGTCAGGCAGTTGTGAGCAGTCTGCAGGATTTGGGGAATGGAGCTGGGGTCTTCTGTAAGAACAGCAAGTACTCTTAACTGCTGAGCCATCTCTATTCTCCTAATACTCTTGAGATAGCTTTTTTCCAGCTTATTCCAGATTATTAGTACCTGGAGACTCCAGCCAAGGTAATAGCTGCCATCTTGAAACTCTCCCTGAAGGGGACCCACACACAGTGGGGGCTTCCTCCCGGACCCCAGGTTAGGCACAAACCACACCCAAGCACCTGTTTGCACAGAGATCCTTTATTAAGCAGGAAGAAAAATTTAAGTGGCTGTTTTCTGATTCAGAAAACAGCAGCAAATGACCTTGCAGGTACAATTTTAAGAGGAAAAGAGGAAGTCTGTGTTAGAATGGGCTAGGATGCAGTGGTAAAGGAGATAGAGAGGGAAAAGGGAACAAGGGAAAAGGCGCAGGGGTATTTGTCCTGGAGGAACAAAGGACTGCCTCTGGGTAGAGAGGAGACAGACATGACACATAGACAAATGACAGTTTATAAAGGTAAAGGGGAAACCCTGTGTTAGGATGAGGTGTTTAATTTTGATTGGGCATGTTAATTAGGTGAGCCAAAGAGGGCTTTTGCTTGGTTGCTGGGCTTAAGTACTTTGATAGCTGGACCTTAGTAGTCAGCTTCAGGAGGAGGAAGTGGCCAAATAAGGGAATAGACCTGGTGGCTAGCTTCAGGAATGTAATCTAAGGTTTTTAGCAAGGCAGAATGAATGGGAGAAAAGGGCAAGGCTTGCCAGAGCTACATGTTTGAGTGGGCCAGCGTCCCTCCACTCCCTACAGAAGAATTCTTGATTAGTTTGCAAAACAAAATGTCCTGAAGGAGTGACTTCAAAGATATTTAAAGAAAACTGTTAAGTAAACTTATGGTGAATTCTTTCTAAATCAAAGATTTGCCCAGGTTCAATTCAGGCAAAATTCCAGCACTGAGTAGGGAAATGGATGCAAAAATCTCATCCCTAACCAAGAAGCTATTTGCAATTGCTACCTACTGGGAAAGGAGGAATCACTATTCTCCAATGGAGTGTCTCTGGGTATATCAACTACACTCTAGGACTGGCCCCAGCCTAGGAGTAGTTGGCCAGCACAAAATAGACTCCATATTTTTTGTATGATTTTTGTTTCATTTTGTTTTGTTTTGGTATATTTTGCTTTTTAGTTAGTTTTATAACTTCAGAGTAGAGTGTGTGCTTTGCTGCAAGGGAGGCTGTGAGCCAAGGCCTTCTGTTTTCAGGTCCTGGTAGAGCTGCTCTAAATGGGCATGGGATGATTCTCTGTTGTCTTCTCAGGGGCTCGGTTTGATGATGGTGCTGGGGGCGACAACGAAGTGCAGAGAACAATGTTGGAACTGATCAACCAGCTGGATGGTTTTGATCCTCGAGGCAACATCAAAGTCCTGATGGCCACTAACCGACCTGATACTCTGGATCCAGCACTGATGAGGCCGGGGAGATTGGACAGAAAGATTGAGTTTAGCTTACCTGATCTAGAGGTAGAAAAGAAAGTTCATTTTAGAAAAAAAATTCTTGAAATTTTGTCTTTTTGTGATATATTTTCACTTTAATATATGTAAATCCCTTCATTTTTAGGGTCGGACTCATATCTTTAAGATTCATGCACGCTCGATGAGTGTTGAAAGAGACATTAGGTTTGAGCTGTTAGCCCGACTGTGTCCAAACAGCACTGGAGCGGAGATTAGAAGTGTCTGCACAGAAGCTGGCATGTTCGCAATCCGAGCGCGGCGAAAAATTGCTACAGAGAAGGATTTCTTGGAAGCCGTGAATAAAGTCATCAAGTCTTACGCCAAATTCAGCGCTACTCCCCGCTACATGACATACAATTGAGCCCCAGAGGCTTTGACAACTTCCTGCGCTTGAGTAACTTGTTGACACCTTACAAAAATAAAAGATTTCAAAATTCATAAGTGCTTCCAGATCACTGTTCCCTGTGGTGTGATATTAGTCAGAACAACATTCTGGGGCGCTGGTGGGCTGGTCCCTGTCATCTGAAGGACTAATGCATAGCACTTCTTAGCCACCAGTAACTCTTGCTCTGCTTGTACTGGCTGCTGTTGTGCATGTATTACGTCACTGTCTCTCACGTAGACCCTCAGTAGGCCCAAAAGTCCAGAGTGTGTTAAGCTCTGGAACCCTTCAGCTGTCATCAAAATAGTTCATAATTGGGTCACATGTGTCCTAACTTTTGACAGTTTTGCTGGTGGGGTTTGAAGTGTTTCTTTTTAGTTGGCTGTGTATTTGGAGAATTAGATAATACATTATCAGTTCTCAAACTTTTATCAGCATTCAAAACATTGTCAAGAATCTCAATATACTGAATCCTATGGTTTTTCACCCATAGTGAGGGTTTTGTGTAGTAAGGTTTTTGTTTTGTTTTGGTGGTGGTACTGAGTACTCGGTTTTTGAATGCTAGGCAAGCACTCTACCACTGAACTGTATACCAGCAGCTTGGACCAAGTGTTTTTAAAGTGAAAGAAGCGTTTAATGCATTTCGCACTACCATTTGACCAGCTTCAGATCAGTCAAGAACTGGTGATTTTAATGAACAGTGAAATGGTAGCAGGTAAAGAAGGTAAAGTGTGAGGATTTAGGAAATCCAGAACTGGGGTACATTTATAGAAAAAAATATTTTTTAGTGCTTGAGAGTTGGTAAGACTGGTTAGACTTCTCATCTGTGGTGACTTATTTGTATTTTTACTTATTTATTTATTTATTTTGAGACAGGGTTACTCTGTGAACCCTGGCTACTCACTGTGTAGATCAGGCTGGTCTTGAACTCAGATCTGCCTGCCTCTCTGTCTCTACCTCCTTAGTGCTAAGATTAAAGGTGTGCACCTCCAGGCCCAACTAAACAAAGGTACGTTGGAATCCTCAACAGGTCTCTTGAAAATGATTTCTTGTGTAACTACCAGCAAGTCATTTTTTTGTGTGTAGAGGACAGAGATCAACCCCAGAATGTGCCTGTTTCTTTGACTTGCTTCTCTCCAGGGAGGCCCCGATCTCTCCAATACCTCTACACCTAGCTTTAAAATGGATTCTGTAGATCAGATTGGGATCCTCATGCTTACAGAGCAAATTTTTATGGAATGAGCTGCCTCCCCAGTCCCCAAATCTTACCCTCCTAAATACTGAAGCAAAAGCACAATAAACAGTATTTTATTGAAGAGTAATATTCACAAATAAATTGCAAACTAGCAAGAACTATGTGCATTTTTAAGTCAGAAGTTGAGACCAGAGAAAAGTTGCTGTGTTACACTGAAATTTCAAGCTTATGAAAGTTTATAAGTAGAGCCTTTCATTCATAAAATACAATCAGTGTGGGTTTTTTTCCTTGATTTTGATTAGAAAAAGTATTTTTTATAACCCCGCTGTAGCCTAGCTCACAGGAAAGCTAACTCAAGTTAGTGATTGGAGATGTGTATCATTAAGATGTTCAAACTTGATTCAGTCCAAATCAGTATACAGCCATGGCAATGCTAACTTTTGACAGTTTTGTTGATGGGGTTTGAAGTGGGTTTTCTTTTTTAAGTTGGCTGTGTATTTGGAGAATTAGATAATACATTATCAGTTCTCAAACTTTTATCAGCATTCAAAACATTGTCAACAATCTCAATATACTGAATCCTATAAAAGTATTCCTGAAACACTAAAAAAGGCAGCAGCATTTTGCACTCATGGAAGCAGACAGGCTCAAGGAAGTTGTTTCGTTTTAGAATTTAAGTTGATTTACTATCTTTAAAGTAGTCAGTAGTTAAGGACTTCCCCACCTACCCAAGGGCACCCCGCTACCACTACCATCACACAGAAAGCACACCTCTGTCCTTCCAGAGAAGATTCGTGTACACAGGAGGAGGTCAGACTCACTTCCTCCAAGTACTCACTTGGGAGACAGGTGCCTCCTTTACTAAACAGGTAAGCATGCTGCATGAGGTCACATGGAATAGACATTTTAGACACTGAAAACTACAAACTGAGCATCTCCTAGACCTTGAAGAGGACCCATACCGTCAACTTTTTCTGGGTTCTACTCTGGATGACACTGGCGGTTGGGGTCCCACCATCAGCTGCCACAGGCTTACACAGATTCAGTCAGTGTGGCCATGATTGCAGTGTCCTGGGCCCTCATCTTTGTTTTAAAAATACATTCCATCCGTTCCTGAAGTGTACTATACAGGATTTGAGCACAATTTCTCTATGAGACCTTCCTGAAAACAGCCTTCCTGTACTGCCATGAAACAAGGCTGGTTTAAGTCTTAAATCCTATATTTGTCATTACCCATAATGCCCATTTATTTTCACAATTTAAAAAAATTCTATTTTATGTCATTGGTGTTTTGCCTGCAAGTATGTCTGCATGAGGATGTCAGGTCCCCTGGAACTGGAATTGCAGACAGCTGCCATGTGTGTGCTGGGAATGGAACCCAGGTCCTCTAGAAGAGTAGCCAGTGCTCTTAACCACTAAGCCATCTCTCCAGCCCCTATTTTTACTATTTTAAAAGTTATGTGTGTGTGTGTGTGTGTGCATGTATGTGCCACAACCCATGTGGAGGTCAGAGGGCCCTTGGGAGAAGTTGGTCCTGGGGATTGAACTTGAGTCATCGGGTTTGGCTTGTACCTTGACCCACTGAGCCCCTGCCAGCTTTATGATGTGGGTGATTTGGGTAAGGGCAGAAAAGCATAGTAAGAGATGCAGTAGTGGTTACTAAGGCCCACAGAGAACAGGCAGGTTTATACATTGACCTGGAAGAGAGAAGAGTTAAGGCTAAAAAAGAATAAAATCGGAATTTCCATGTGGAACAATTCTGAGTAAAATACTTGCATGTATTTACATACAGATGGAATGTTAAACATTTAACGTTTTCAGATGCATAATAGAACAAAACTATATTTTCCAACCTTGGGGAAAAAGTGTTCTTTATGTACATGATAGGATTCTACTTTTTAAAAGTTACAAATGGAAGAACTGGAGTAAAACAAAAGCAGGTGAAATGTAGAACATTACTTTTATCGGCCACTAGGACTTCAAACTGGCGCTAAGGAATACACAGTTAAGTGTTTTGTAATATTGATTCTACTTAAATTAGATTCTACTTAAATGGCCAAAATAACGTAGGCCCTTTTACAAAGGTTTCTACCATAAGCTTAAGTTCTGTAACTATGTGCTCTTTCAGAAGGCAGTCTGTCAGAATGCAGATGTATCTGATCCTGTGCGTGATGCCTGCAAAGAAATACCTGGTTGTAAATCTGTGGTCTACATTGAATCATTAATGAAGTTACTGAGGAACTCAACATACTATGTTAATACACTTCTACTGGGGTCCAAGCATTTTCCTTCGGGCAGTATCTTCATGAAAACCAACATAAAGTGACAATAAGAAACAATAACAACAAAGTCAAATGACAAACTCATAACGGCAACTCTTAGCTGGGTGTGGTGGCCCAGGCCTCTAATTCTAGCACTAGTTAAGCAGGAAGATCATGAGTTCAAGGTCATCCTCAGCTACATAGTGAGTTCTAGAGACACAACTAAAAACAAAACACACACAACAAACAAAACCCCAACAGGTCTCAAGCAGAAAGAACTTCAGACAGGTTGGCCTATGCTTTCTTTGATTTATTGAGAATAAACTGATGTTAGAAAGAAGTGTAAGAAAGCCAGGTATGATGGCATATACTAGAATCCCAGTGCTCGTGGAGCCGAAGGAGGAGGATTATGAGTTTAAAGCCAACCTTGGCTATATAGTGAGTTTGAGGTCCCCAAAACAACAAAAATCAAGATGAAATCAGCTTAAAGGCCCCCCTTAACCTCCAAACATCATAGGCTGTTTGATGAATCGTTAACATAACGTACAGGCTTTTGAGGAAGATAGCTAACTATACCTGGAGGTTGGCTTTCAAAGACCTTAAAGGTTTTTAAGGCTAGTTCCCTATCAACAACAAAAGCACAATGCGTAGTGAAGCTTTCTGGCTACAACTGTGACACTTTGAGCATCAAAAGAATATAATGTTATGAAGCACATTAAAATTATAAAGATTACCAAGTCTACTTTGAAGTTGATAATTAAATGGACGTGGAACATTCAGCCTGCCTTGCCAGTAAGATCTATGTTTAAGGATGACCAAATCATTCAAGTTGTGGAGGGAAAACTATAGTGTACACAGATTGACAAGCTAATAAATGCAAGAGAAATGAGAGAGTTAGACAGAAATGGACAAACTTTAATAAAATCACTCACTTCAGCAAGGACTGTCACCCAGTGTTATAATTTCTAGTTCAATGGCTAATGAGAAATGACATCCATTTAATGTCAAAGAAGCATCATATGGATAATATACAAAGCAGAAAACCAATGTAAGGATCAGACTGCCATGCTGATTGGCTAGTTTATCTGCACACTGTAAACGGTAGGCAGGCTAGACATTCTAGTTTTTCTGAGTGGCGCAATATAAAGCATCCATGTGTCTTGAATTATGACTTCTGGATGGCAGGTAATGCAGGGAATAGCAGAGCAAGCCCAACAACACCGGGAGAAGTAGCCAGACACATTGACAAACTGGAATTCTTCAGTGCAACTGTCCAAGTCAGGTATGTGTTTGTCAAAAGACAAAAGAACTGTATAAATTGAAATAGACTTAAGGCACATGACCAATTACAATGTAAAGTCATAGAATTAATACCTTAGACAAACCAACTGCAAATTAGAGTACAGTAGGAAACCTGAATACTGCATGAGGAAATACTCTAGAATGAGAAAGTGGAGAATGCCAACTAAAAGGATGGACTATAAAACACTTTGCAGACCTGAGCTTATTTTTGTTAGAAAATAAATATACACAGGAAAAGATCTGGAGGGATATTCAGTAAAGTGCCAGTGGTGGTCATCTCTGAGCAGGGAGGATATGTTTTGTTTTCTTATTCTCCTTTGTCTATTTCTTGTCCATAATGCACTTACATCAATTCTGTAATAACAAGTTATTTTAAAACCAGGACTTCTAGAACATTGTATATATCCTCTTGTTAGAAAACTGATTATAGACAGTCTTTCCCCAAATAAGTACAAAACTAAGGAGACACTAACATCTGGTGACAGCTTATTCTAAGTAAAGTACTCAAGTGTTTAAGTGCTCGTCTTACAAAGATAACAAACACCAAGTGTGGAGGCCGCAGTGGGGAAGAGGGTGGACAGGAAGGTGGGAGAGAGGCCTGGCAAGCTGCAGCGAGCCAGAACCACTGCAGGACCTGAAGAAACAGAAGAACCTGTGAAAACTAAGACTGTAAACATTTCTTCCAGTAATGGAGGGGAAAGTTCCAGTCACAGCGCTGAAAAGCTGAAGAAGCTGCTACAGACCTCCCAAGGATGCTTACAAAGATCTCCAAGCTTGGATTTGCCATGGGTGGTCAGAAGACAAAGGAAGCATCAGCCATCTCCATCAAACGTGGATCAAATAAGCCTAAGGAAACAGTTCTACCTCTTGCTCCAAAAACCCTTTCCATAGCAACAGCCTTCAATGACGATGAAGATCGTGAATCAGAAGAATCGCCTCCAGAGGCAAAGATGAAAGGTGAAGATGAAGACTATTGGAGGGAACACCGTCAGCCAGGCCAAACTCCTTCAACAGAGGAGAGCAGGGCTTTCCCAAAACCAGAATCTGCAAGAGTGAAATGTAAAACTCATCTTGGAACTGTACATGACGAAGACAGTGAAATGTTTAGAGACTGGCGTGCAGGTGGGTATGCTCCTGCAGTCTAGAAGGGACAGTCTCCCTTTGTAGAGAGTGATGTAAGACTAACTTGGAGCCAGTTCTTTTTTTTCTCTTTCTTTCTTTTTTCTTTCTTTCTTTAAATTAAGTAGTACACTAATAAATGAGAGTTTGAAATTAGAGGTAATTTATGTTTTATCCACAGATTTCAAGACATTTGCTAATTTTGTAGTTTCATGTGATTAGTTTCAAATGATTACAGATGATAAATCAGAAATGAGAATAAAAATAAAAATAAAACAAAAATAACACTAAGGTATAATAGAAATGTCACCGCATAAGTGCAGGAGGCCAGCTAATCTTTGAAATATCCAATTTAAACAACACAAGTATGAGATACATCTTGCTACGCATCATTCACTCTCCAAATCAAGCCTTCACTACTAACATTTCCCGGTGGGGAGGAGAGAAAAGCTGCGGTCTAGTATTTAAAGTGTGTAAGTTCAGAACTCAGGAGAGGTGCACAACCCCGTGCAGGTCCTTTATGCCTCGGGTGTGGTGGGTGTGGCATTGGGCTCCATATCATCCTGGGGAGCTGGAGCTGAGGTTTCTCGTTCAGCCATTGCCTCTCGGACTTGGCTGCCTAAGACTGCATCATGGATACTGTAGAACAGAAGTTCTTTTAAGGCAGGATTTTCAAAAAACCGGTTGCGGGTGAGGTCATTCACAACTTGTGCTATACAAAGAAAAGAAACATACTTTACATTCTATGTTTTGATCTCAAATATTGAAAAAAGTAATCTGTTATAGTTTACAAAATTAATTTGTTAATTTAGAGACAGGTTCTCATGTAATCTAGGCTGGCCTTGAACTCTTGATTCATCTGCTTCCCTCTTTCCCAAGTGCTGGGGTTTACACCTGGCATTACATAGTATCTACATGTGAACATGTGTGTGTGTGTGTGTGTGTGTGTGTGTGTGTGTGTGTGTGTGTGTATCCCTGACTAACCTAGAACTCATATGTAGTCCAGGCTCTCCTCAAATTTACAGAAATCTGCCTGCTTCTGTCACTCAAGTGCTGGGATTAGAGGTGGGCACCACCACACCCTGCACACCACGTAGTTTTAAATATCCAAAAGCTATGTAGGTCTTATTCCAGTCTGTCTTGACCTTCTCACAGTTCCAGTCTCAGGAAATGATTTTATTTCATTCTAGTATATTCTTCCATGATTTCTCTACAAAAATATAAACCTAAGTGTATGTTCTGGCCAGGCACAGTGGTGCATGCCTATAATCTCTAGGAAGGCTGAAGCGAAGAAGATTATAAGTTTGAGGAGAGCCTGAGCTATATAACAAGCCTGTTGGAAAAAGAAAACAAGTTCTTATTTTCCCTCTTCCCTTGCCTGAAATATAGCACACACTTGTACTCTGTAATTCTGAACTGTGTTTACATTTATTTTCATTTCTGCTGGTGATTGAACCCAGATCCTTCTGCATGCAGGCAAACACTCTTCCAAATGAGCTATATCCCCAGATCTACTTATTATTTACTTTTTATGATTGTCTGATGGTATATTATATAGCTGTGCTTTCATTTATTCATTGGGTTCTATCCCCTTTTTTAAAAGATGGGCTCTTTACATACCCCTGGCTGTCCCAGGACTCACTCTGCAGACCAGGCTGGCCTCAAACTCACAGAGATCCACCTGCCTCTGGCTCTTGAGGGACAGGATTAAAGACATGTGCCACCATGCCCTCCCCCGTGGGTTCCTTTTCTTTTGACACTTAAGATTTTTCTAGCCTTTTGTTTTATAGAGGATGATGTAATGGACAAATGCCATGTGTCGTTTTGTACGTATGCAGTAAGATGTGGATCTGCTGAATTTGTGCCTTTGAAAGCTGTTGTCTGTTTGCCCTCCCTAGGGGCTGCTGCATTCACAGCCACTATTCCATCTGTGAGAGCCTGTTCTCTACCAGGTGCCTATGAAACGTGCTGCTGACGTTTGGGTCTTCACCATCCTAACAGATGAATAATTATGTCTCTCTGTGGATTTTGTTTTTAAGCACCATCTTAATATAATATATGTATATATTTATTTATAATATAAAACAAAAGTAGCAGCAAAGCTATTCCATTGGATGGAAATCCTAACAAGCAGAATGAGTTATAGAATTATGGCTTGTGTGTAGTAGCTACTAAAATAGTAAACTCTGACCAGTTCCTGCTCTCCAACTCCAGGCCAGAAGGCCATCTCAATGCCCGCAACTAACTGATTTCAAAACTGGCTTTACAGTGATTTTTCAGAGGAGTAAATTGTTTATTCTATAAAAAAGTTTAAATTATAGGAAAAAATTACAAGTGCAGTTAATTCTAAAAACAAAACAAACAAAAAACCAGCCAACCAACCAACAAACAAAAACCTAGAATATTAAAACTTTCTCCATCCAGGGCCTGGAGCGATAGACCAGCAGTTATGAACACTTGTTACTTTTGCAGAGGACCCAGGTTTGGATCCCAGTGTCAGTACAATGTTCACAACAATTCATAATTCCAGTTCTAGTGTCTCTGATCCCTCCTCTGACCCCTGCAGGTCCTCCCTCTGGCATGCCCATGGTACATGTACATACATGCAGACAAAACACTAATACACATTAAAATGAATAAATCTAAAATAAAAAGGCTTTCTCATCCTAAGGTGTACTCACCACTGCATCCTGCTAAGTACACATAAATACCAACATCTCCGTACTCCTTCACAATCTGTAACAATATTGAAACAAAGTTTAACTTTTCTTGACCCTGTGCCACGTGCAAGTCATTTTCTATCATATGTATTAAATATGAGACACTTAAATTCATTTTCTTGTGCTACTTAGCTTTAGCAGTTATGCACCTTTAAGCTAATAAGCTAAAAGTAATTTTGTACTTACTTGGTTTCCATACTGACAATGACAACTAGGAGTATCAAAACATTATTAAATTTTATTTTGGTGTAATAAAGATGTTATGACAATGATTTTTAAATAAATATTATAGAGATAGATACTAAGATATGTACAGATAATGTGACATCTAGGACGTGCTTCACAATAAGAGAAAGTAGTGTTGGGAATTCATGAAGTCAGACCAGCAATAAACTGTTAATTGCTGAAGCTGAGATCATTATACTATACTCTATATTAAAAAATGTCCATAACCAAAAGTTTCAAAAACAACAACAACAAAGTAAGAATTGACATGGGACTCTGGTCCCTGTCCCTGAGGTGACTGGTGCTAATGCTGGCATCCAGACACTGAATGACTTGCTCCAGATGGTACTTACCCCAGCCAGAGTTTTTACTCCAACAGAATCGATAAAATTGACTTGTGTAAAGTCAAGAATGACAGTGTGAATATTTTCCCCCTGGGGCATGAATCTCTGCATCTCTTCAGGAAATGTTGTTTTGATGACTATTGGGGGATATTTTACTTCATCATCCTCTTCTTCAGGCTTTGTAGCATCTTCTCCATCTACTTCTGCATCCTATGTCAAAAATGGGACCATGAATTTTCTCTTTTCTGTTTTTAAAATTAACTTTATTTTATGCGTATGAGTGATGTATCTGCATTTACGTTTGTGCACCATGTGCATGCAGTGCCTATGGGGGCCAGAAGAGGGCATCAGATCCCCTGGGACTGGAGTTAAAGTTATGAGCCACCATGTGGGTGCTAGAGTTGAACTCAGGTCATCTGGAAGAGTGGCTAATGCTCATAACTGCTGAGCCACCTCTTCAGCACCATAGGTCATGAATTTTCTAAACAACTCACTTTTTTTTTCCTATGAGAAAGATTCATAATGGAAAATAAGCCCATGTGTTCTCAAAAATCAGTATGTGTATTTATTTAGCTAAGTTTATTCAGTTATACACATCCCCTCTATTTTAGTCCAGCACAGTTTATACTTCTTAGTCATTGTCCCCCACTATTTTAGAAAATAGTCCTATTAACTTCAGCCTGAAGGGCCACAAGTTACCAGAAGTCTAAACAGCAAAAACCAGCCTTTGAGTTTTTAATTATCAGCTAAATAACAAAGTATATAGTCAAATTTCTTAAGTTACTATGTTATTTTAATTTTTTAAAACTGCTTTCACTGCTTATTTCATAAGTATCCTCACAACTGACTTTATCACATTCTTGTTTCTCTTGTTTTTGAGACAGGATCTCATATATCCCAGCCTGGGGCCTCCTGATAGGCCCAGCACACCCAGCTCTGTCTCACATTTATAATACACAGAGGAAACCTAGAGCCTTTCCCATATTCGCGACTTCATGCTGTGTTTAGATTTTAACATGGTTAAAGATGGAGGACATGCAGATTAAGAGGAAAAGAGAAATTACAAGACCATTTACCACTTTGACAACAGTCGCATTGGCCACATTGGCATTTCCGACTTCCTTCGCATACTTCCTCATGGCCTTTCTTCTTGCTCCCATTATGAGTGCTGGGTTCACGCCAGTCTGTACAAAGACAATGGATGCAACGTCACTTCACAACTCCCAAGGACCCACCCAAATGCCACTAAATCTCCAGTTCTCCCTGGCCAATCACTTTCTGTACCAGGTTATCACCCCACCCTTGTTCTACCTTTCCCTCGGATGCCTTGAACTGAGTCACAGCTATTAGTTGTTTTTCTCAGGCTGTCTTCATTCAAGACTAGCAGAAATAACTGAATAACTGAAAAACTGTGCAATGGTATTTACTAAATATAGAATTCTTAGATTTCTAAACTTGTCTGTGTGGATAGTGGAGTTAAGTCTTAATCATGACCCACAGGGGTCTTAGAGTAAGATTGCCTTTTCATTTCGTTAAATATGTAATGCGTGCACATGACAAAGGAATGTTTGCTTAACCATGGGAGTATGTTTAATGCCAGACACTGGATGGTACACATCAAATTTTTTAAATAGCTGGGCAGTGGTGACACACACCTTTAATCCCAGCAGAGGTGGAGGCAGGTGGATCTCTGTGAGTTCAAGGCCAGCCTGGTCTACATAGTGAGTTCCAGGATAGCCAGGGTTACACAGAGAAACCCTGTCTCGAAAAACAAAAACAACAACAACAACAACAACAACAAAATACCTCAAAAGTTTAAAATAGTGAATTTTATGAATATTTTACTCTAGTAGGTATACTGAGGCAGAGAAGTAATCCTTTTAATCTCTTCCAACTCACGATGTCCTCCTCAGAAAGAATCAACTTTTAATTTCTAATTAAAAAATTAAAATTTTTGTTTTTATTTATTACTCTTAATAAATAAAAAGTAGCTCACCTTTCTTTTTAATGCGTTGCTATACAAGTCACTATTTGCATAGTAAATTGGGGCATTTATTTGGAATATTTTTATTCCAGGAATTTCTTTCACCTGAGAGGTAAAACATAATGATTTCAATACCTGGGTATATTTCAGAATTGAAATTGCAGTTATCTCCCTCCTCCACATGAAGATGAACACAGAAAGTGTGAAGGGCCCTCTTACCGTGTTTAGATAAAATTATGTCACTCAGCTGAAACTCTGAGAGGGAGAGTTATGAAGGAAGGTTTTGTTCTTATGAGACTCTGTTGCCTAGGCCAGTCCTAGCTGCTGAAGGGAAGCAGCGCCCCCCACCACGTGAGCAGCCGGAGCACAGGACTGACCGCCGCACCTCATGTGAAAGCTCAGAGAACACACATCCTCCCGTTTATTTTACGAGATAGTCTTTGCTTCATTTTTTTTTTAAAACCACTAGACACAAGGAAGAGCTGGAAAAAGACCCAAAGGAGAAAAGAAAATGGAGAAGAAAGGCTAGGCTGTTGCCAGACAGACAGGGACCACAGGCAAATGAGGTAACGCAGATTTACTTGGTTTGATCCACAATTCAACTTAAATAAAGCAGGGTGAATATTTTCTTGAGAAGTCTCATAGAACCCAAAGGTGCTATTTAGAGTTTAGTAATTTAATAGAAAAATATCTATGCTAACACTAGGCTCATTTCCCAATAATTTATAGTGAGTCTCCCCAAGCAGAAAACAAATGAAATAGTTTTCAAAGGTTTAAGAACATTAAAATCAAGGAACTCTGAGGCTATAATTTTAGCTATTAAAGATGAAGTGGGAGAGCACCATCGTCCCACCACCTAGATCTTAACATGATTAAAACTGGTATTTCCCCACTGGTTTAGACTCATCAAAAGAAAACCTTGCACATACAGCTTCAGTGTTTTTACAATGTGTACCCATTCTCATTGAAACAAGCATTAGGAAATAGGGGAATTAATATACCCTAGGTATATTAGGTATTAATAAAGTACAAAACTTTGTCCAGGCAGTGAATGGAAGCTGTGTCTTTCACATTGCTCACTAGGTCTCTCTTCCTCTCTCTCCTTCACCATGGGTAGAAACATTACTCAGCCATGTCCATCACATGCTTACACTCATTTAAGGTATCAGAAAAAGGTCCTACCTCCTCATATGCATCTATGTCAATGTACACATCGGTGTCGGGGAGCTGCCCCAGGACTTTGTAGCTCGGACTGTAGAGAGAAGGAAGAAGCAGTTCAATAGACAGATGAGGAAAGGACTGCCCTGCCCCCCTGAGTGCTTGGGCACTGTTTCTGTACAGGTCTAGATCCTACTAATCAATCCCAGAAGAGCTCAGCCTCATTACTGTCCATGGATGCAGGAGCAAAGAGGTCTCTTTCTGTAAATATTCATTGGTTTTATTTGCAGATTGTCATAGCCTGTCACACCTACTGCAGTGTGCATAGCTATATGTTCTAATTTTATGAAGATGATAAAATCCTAAGAATCAGTCTCTAAAGCCAGGTGGTAGTGGTTCACAGCACTTGGGAGGCAGAGGCAGGTGGATCTCTGAGTTAGAGGCCAGTCTGGTCTACAGAGTGAGTTTCAGGACAGCCAGGGCTACACAGAGAAACCATGTCTCAAAAAATAAAACAAACAAAAAGAACCAGCCTCTAGATCCATGAAAAACCATATTTAAATCATTTTTTCATCACATGCTGTGACTTGAGTAAGTCCCCAGTCACCCTAGGACTGAATTTTTACATGTGTGAAATGAGGATGCTAATAGTCATTGAGTTGTGAGGATGGAATGACATAAAGTATTGATCTTTACACAGAGCTAAGCATGTAAGTAATTCTCATCACTTACTGCCGCCCTTACTTCATTATCATTGTCCACAGCAGTATTATCATTGTTCTATGTCTGTCACCCTCAGGGGAGACCAACGTGTAGAAGGGAAGGACAATGTCTTGTTGACTACACAGCTTGAGAGTCTGGTCTCTCTGTGGAAGCATAGCAGAACCTCAACAAATATCAACTCAAGGAAGAGCACAATTACTTTCTTATGTTTGACAAAGCCGACTAAACTCTGATCTTGTGGGTGAAGGAAGGACTCCATTGCATCAATAGCACCCACAGTTCATGGAAAAGATGCTTAGGAATGGTTTGTTGAATGAGTTCTCCTCCGAGCTATGTGCTCTGAGGGAACCTGAGTGCTTGGAACATGACTGTGATGGGTAGTTTTATGTAAACTTGATAGTCTTGTGTTCTTTCAGAGTCATCTGAAAGGAGGGAACATCAATTGAGAAAATGCCTCTATGAGATCAAGTTGTAGACAAATCATTTTCTTAAATAGTGATAGATTAGTGAGGGCCCAGCCCATTGTGGGAGGGGCCATCCCTAGCCTGGTGGCCTGGGTTCTGTAAGAAAGCAGTCTGAGCAAGCCGTGGGGATCAAGCCAGTAAGCAGCACTCTCCCATGGCCTCTGCATCAGCTCCTGCGTGCAGGTTCCTGCCTTGTTTGAGTTCCTGTCCTGACTTCCTTCAGTGATGAACAGCAATGCTGAAGTGTAAGTCAAATAAACCCTTTCCTCCCCAACTTGCTTTTTGGTCATGATGTTTCATTGCAGTAATAGAAGCTGTAACTAAGACAGCACCGAAACTAATGCGCTAGTAGCTGACTCACGGAAGTGTGCCCTAATTACAGAATAGGAAGCAACTGAGAATAAACAGGTTTTTGAGTGATATTCTCCCAAATGCCAACCTGCAAAATTACAGGAAAACCAGAAAGGACAGGACTCAACTCTAATTATTTGAGGAAGACAGAGAAGTATATCATTAAAGAAACAAAGCAAAAATCAACCCTTGGTAAGTTTTACTCAGTGAAGAAAACAAGCTGTTTGCGTCTCAGATTCTATCCTGTGGTTTGTCAGAGGACACAGATGTTGTTTGTTTTGGAGGTGAGGGTTGGGCTGGGGCCTTGTGTCTGGAAAGCACATGCTCTACCCTGAGCTACACCCTTGACTCCCTGGGTATCTTTAAGCACATCATTTACCAGAGCTCTGAGATAGAGAACTCCTCTATATTCTAATAAGAGCCTGTACAGCAATAGGGAAAACTTCCTTAAGGAAAGATGGACACCAAGGGGCTGGAGAGATGGCTCAGAGGTTAAGAGCACTGGCTGCTCTTCCAGAGGACCCAGTTCATTTCCCAGAACCCACAGGGCAGGTCACAACTGTCTGCAATTCCAATTCCAGGAGATCCAGCACCCTTCTCTGCTCTCCATAGGTACTATGCATGCACACAGCGTACAGACATACATGCAAGCAAAAACATTTGTACACAGAAAATAAAATTAAAAAGATGAAAAACAGTGTTAAAATTTGTTAATAAAGGTAGTTAATTCCATTCTCAACTTAGACCACATGTTCTTAACATTTTTCTTTTATGTCACTTCAATGATAAAAATGTTCACTTCCTAAATAGAATACCCACCATTCTGCAGGTAAAGGGTTAACATCCCTCAATACTCCCACCCAAAGGGCCTTTCAAACTTAAAGGACCATCCTGTGACCTGTAACTACGGGCAGACTGACCAGTGTATAACAGGTGGGAAGGACACCACCCTAAGTTGAGTGTGTGATACCACCACAGCATGCATACATCTCTGCACTCCTTATTCTCATGTACAGTTCTTGTTTTGAAACATTATTTTATGTCTTCCCAATGGACTCAGTTTCCCACCAGGAAGGAGGGATAATAGGGCACAGTGGCCCAAAGTGGAGGGGCAGCCTGAAACCTGTAAAACTAGGTGTCGGAGTTTGCACCATGTTGTTGCTAAAGCATGATTGACTCAGAAGAGGGCAAACAAGCCAGTGCATGCCTGCACCAGACCCAGCAGTGTTGAGGGTAGGAAGCATGCTCTGAGGACAAGACCATTACCAGGTCTTGCTGTGGGATGTTCTGTATGGCAAATGTGTTGCTAATAAAACACTGATTGGCCAGTGGCTAGGCAGGAAGTATAGGCGGGACTAACAGAGAGAATAAAAAGAACAGGAAGGCGGAGGGAGTCACTGCCAGCCACCGCCAGGACAAGCAGCATGTAAAGATGCTGGTAAGCCACGAACCATGTGGCAAGGTATAGATTTATAGAAACGGATTAATATAAGATATAAGAACAGTTAGCAAGAAGCCTGCCACGGTCATACAGTTTGTAAGCAATATAAATCTCTGTGTTTACTTGGTTGGGTTTGAGCAGCTGTGAGACTGGCAGGTGAGAGAGATTTGTCCTGACTGTGGGCCAGGCAGGAAAACTCTAGCTACAGGGCCTCTAACTGTGATGTAGCAGAGCATCTGACAAAACGGTATGGAATTATTTTTATCCCTTACCCCACCCCTTTTCAGGTGTTGGGGCTTGAATTCAGGGCCTTGAACATGCCAGGAATGTGTCCTACCATGAGGCTCTTCTTCCAGTCACACTGTAACTTCATCTGGGATGCTGTTGTGGAATGTTATTTTAAGACATGCTACATTTGTTTATGCTGTGGAATATTTGTTTAATGATGCAAAGATGTGTTGCATTCTTTTATGTTGCATATGTTGCATGGAGTTAATTGTTGTGTTATTCTGGCGAGGCCTGCATGCATGTGTGGATTTCTTTTATGTTGCTTATGTTGCATGGAGTTAATTGTTGTGTTATTCTGGAGAGAATTAACTAGTTAATTGTTGTGTTATTCTGGAGAGAATTAACTCCATGAAGTTGTGTTACTTTGCCTGTCTAAAACATCTGATTGATCTAATAAAGAGCTGAATGGCCAATAGCAGGGCAGGAGAAAGGATAGGCAGGGCTAGTGGGCAGAGAGAATAAATGGGAGGAGAAAAAGAGAGAAAGAAGATCAAGGAGAAAGAAAAGGAGAGGAGAGGAGGACTTTGGGGGCCAGCCACTCAGCTACACAGCCAGTCATGGGGTAAGAAGTAAAGAAAAATATACAGAAATAGAGAAAGGTAAAAGCCAAGAGGCAAAAGATAGATGGGATAATTTAAGAAAAACCGACTAGAAATAAGCCAAGCTAAGGCCAGGCATTTATAAGTAATAGTAAGTCTCTGTGTGTATTTATTTGGGAGCTGAGTGGAAAGCCCCCAAAAGGGTAAAAGTAAACAAAACAAAACAAAACAAAACAGGACACTTGCACCATTTCAGCAAGGCACTCACCTCTGTGTTCTGTAAATCACAGTCAGTAGAGCAATGATCACAGCAGTAATCAGTCCATAGTCCAACCCCAGAAACAGGGAGGACACAAAGGTGGTAAGCCAGATGGTCTAAAGGAAAGTCAAAGAGCTTCTAGAGGATCATGTTAATAATTCCATAAGAAATCCACACATGCATGCAGGCCTCGCCAGAATAACACAACAATTAACTACATTAATATCTTTCTCACATTTGTATTCACACCACTGGTGGCTGCTAGCCTGTAACTAACAGCCCCCTTTACTTACCAGCTCTATTTTGCTGGTTCTCCAGAAGAAGGGCAGATCTGAGAACTGCATAAACATTCCTTTCAGGTTGACGATCACAATGGCTGAAAGCACAGCCTGTAATACAACACAGCCACCCATGCCTCTCCAGTTGTGGCCACAGAGCCTCCTTTGCTGGCCACACCATCTTTCTCCTGCCTTTCCCACCCCATTTCTCCACATATCCTTATGGAGCACTCAGGGCACCTTTGAAGTTATGGGCACCAAGACTTTCAGCATTTGGTCACTTAAAGTTGGCCATAGAAAACCAGGTGTATGTCCTACCAAGAAATTTGCACAACAGCTAAGAGGTCCAGAATAAAATTTGTGAGTACAGGAATTATTTCATCTATGGTCTTTCTCCTTAGGACTTCATTTCTTTTCTGATTTCTCTTAGATTAAATATAATCAGCAAATAAATGTCCAGTTGTAGGTCATCTCAGAATTTTAATGAAAATGGAAGGTCATGGAAGGTCAAAGAGAGAAGGTGTCTTGGGGTCAGGCAGCCCAAACATTACTTTGCAGAAAAGGAAACTGTGAGTGGCAGATCAAGGATATGCAGCTGTCAGTAGGTGATGGATAGGATCTGGTCATCACCATGGCCCTTTTTCATACTACCCTGCTGAAGTTACAGTAAAAAGAAAGCAACAACAACCCTCCAAGACAGCCACAAAAACATGAACAGAATAGCATGAAACAAAACCATGAACAGAATAGCATGAAACAAAACCATGAGCAGAATAGCATGAAACAAAAACATGAGCAGAATAGCATGAAACCCCCTCCCATCAAGCCCACAGTACACACCTGGGGCAGTGACTCAAAGAGGAATCCAGTGGCTAATATGACCAGTAGAATCATTAACGAGGCCAAACAACCTGCAAGCTGGATGAGAAAAGACACATGGAAGGGTCTTTTAGACCAGAGTCAAAAGTAGGCATAGGCTGATCTTATTTTGCCCATTTTCACAGTGGGAAAAATCAAGAACATATGGGTTTAAAGAAGTCTTCCAAAGGATTACATAAACTCACAACTCTAGCTCATTACCTCCAGCCTACACCTCTTGCCTCCTCCTCGACAATGAGTTCCTCTTACAGCTTTTAAGCAGAACTAAACTGCTTAAACATCCTGGCCAAATGCTCTTGTCAGAGGTGGAGAATGACACTGGGTGCCAACCTGAGACCCAGGAACAGATGAGTTCAGACTAGCATTTGCTGTCCAGTGGCAGGTCCAACCACATGCCATGATTTCAGCTTTTAAAAATTAAAATGAAAGGTCTTGGTTGCATAGCCACATTTCAGGCACTCAAGAGCCATATGTTGCTAATGGCAGCCATGTTGGATGGTGCAAAGAATAAAGACCTCCATCATTGTGTGGATGTTCCATTGGATGGAGCTAGCCTCATGAGGGTCATACTCAGTCTCAGGCTTCCAGAAAAAGCTCATGTCTGAACATTTAAGGTTTACTGTAGCAAGGGGAGTGTCATATAACTTCCAGTTTAACTGGAGAATGTATCTCTTTCTTATAGATCCAGGTTTTGTGTGTGTGTGTGTGTGTGTGTGTGTGTGTGTGTATGATTTGCTTCAACTAATCATGCCTTTCTCTGATTTGCTGCACAGCTCACTGAAGCATGGGCCTGCAGGCAGAGTGGCTTACTTTGGATTCAGGACATAATCAAGAGATGGACATTTAATCCCAGCCAGATCACCAGTTCTTAGAGGACTGTTGTACGTACCTGGGTTTTTCCTCCCGTTCCCTCCTGAACAAGGCTTCGAGACAAGGAGCAAGAAATTGAAAAGGTCTGGAAGAGTGATCCGATGGAGTTGCAGATCCCCAAGGCAATGAGCTCCTTTTCCATGTGGAAGCAAAGCAAAGGTGACAGACAGGTACCTCTTAGGGAGGAGCGCAGAAGTGCATTAGACACACACCTTCAGTGGTGCAGGCTTTCCCGCCTTCACTTTGCAAAAGCTGTTTCGTTACCGTGAGTTCAAAATTGGAAGTAGGGCATATTGCACAGTGGGAGGAAAACTGGATTTGTATTGTGTTGGAAACAAATGCTGTGGTTCCTACTTGCTCCGGGGTTTCCCAAACCCACTCTCTATACAAACAGTGCTTTTATAAAAGACTGCAAAAAAACTGAGAAAATACTTCTCAAAAGAGAAAGTTCTGGATGCATGAGTACTGACATCTTTTACATGTCTGGCCTGTTGCTCATGAAGAAATGCATGCCAGTGCCTTCTTAGGACATTAGAGTCCTTTTCTAAGTGCTACTTTGGAATTTCTAGGTTGATTTTATATAAATGTGGAATATCTGGTCCATGCCCAGCAATTCCAGCACTCTGGAGGCTGAGGCAGGATACTACCACAAGTTTGAGGCTTAGCTACAGAGTGAGACCATGCCTCTAAAATAATCAATATGTCATTATGTAAAGAAAAAGTATCTGCTAGCTGGATGTAGTGGTGCACACCTTTAACCCCAGTGCCTGGGGGACAGAGGCAGGTGGATCTCTGAGTTCAAGGCCAGCCTGGTCTATAGAGAGAGTTCCAGCAGCCAGAGCCACATAAATGAGACTCTGTCTCAAATAAATAAATAAATAAAATGAAATAAAGTAAAAAAGAAATATTTGCTTGACCTTTCTCAGAAAGGATTCTCATTCTATGCTAAGATTTGCTACTTTGTAACATATGAAAAGAATCTGCCATAAAATGTGAAATAATGTAGTGAGCTAAAAGAGACATTATAACAAGATTACAGATCATGGCATTTGGATTAAATACCCACCCACAGCTATGTTATAAAAGAAGGCAGCAAAGAGAAAACAAAGTCCCAGCAGTCAGAAAACCAGAGCAGGAGAATTGTTGTGACTTTGAGGCGAGCATGGGCCACACAATGAATTCCAGGTCATTAGCCACAATGTGAGACCCTGTGTGCAATAGTGGCGGAAGGAGAGAGAGAAGAGGAGGGGTGGGGATGAAAGGAGGGAGGGAGGGAGGGAGGGAGGGAGGGAGGAGTATACCCTAGTGTCACATAAATACATTCTTCCATCATGTCCACCACCAGAATAGCTTTCCTCCTATGCTGCTCCCTTTGCTGTCTCCAGCAGAACTTGTTGCTTGCACCCCAGTGAAATACCCATGTGAAACTGATGGGTTTTACCTGATTGCCGTCAACCTGGTAGCCATGCTTATTTGCCAAGGTTTTGGCCATGGAGATTGTCACTGAAAATCCAACGATGGCTATGGCAATGGCATCCACATACACGAGGTGGAAGAGGCTGGTATCCGGGTTGGCGGGAGGAAGTAGCCTGCAAAGCCAAGATGACTTTAACTCAAGAGCTGTGACCATTGGGGTAAACACACAGAGTGGGGCAGAACATGGGAGAGCAGCATTATCTGCAAACGAGGAGACCGGTGCTCAAGTACTTGTTGGTTCTTATGTGGCAACAAGAAGGGCCCTCCTGCTGCCCAAGTTCTTTCCTGGTCCATGCTGCAGAGTGGCTTTCTATGGGATGGATTGTCTGTACAGATCAGGTGCCGAGGTATGCATAACAGAGTAACATCATACCTGATGGCAGGTACGTAAGACTAGGATGAAGACAGGGTCGGTGGAGATATCTGAGCCAGGCTTGGGTGGAGAGAGATTCAGACAAGCACTGCTTCAGTGGACAATTGCCGCCCTAGTTACATACTCACTTCTCCCCTCTGCTCTTCCTGTGCCACTGTCCCTTGAGTTCTAACATGGAAAAGAGAAGGTACTACTCCGTGGGCCTCACAGGGAAACTGGAGGAGCCAAGGTGTGACTTCTGCAACCATGCAGCTTTTTCCAATCTTGTAGTTTGGAACTCCTGTCCTAAAAGTAATCTGACAGTGGGGATTTGCAGAGGCATCTTGCTCAGTTCCAGGCATTGGGTTAAATAATTGTAGCATTTACTTACTTGCTATATAAGCCAATTACCACGTTCTTGTGTGTGAAGTTCTCTGTGCTGGTTTCTATGCTTGCTTAACTATCTCTCATTGACTGCGAATGAAGCGTCACCACAGCCCCAAGTTTACATGAGCAAATGAAGCACCAGGTTACACAACTGTGCAGGCCCAACCAATTCTTCCATGAAGAACACAAAAGCATGAATAACTTGCCTTTTTCCCCAATGTTTTCACACTGTGTCGAAGTGCAAGGGCAGAAGGGCATTTCAAACCCTGAGGTAAGGAAAGGGAGGCATGGAAGGGCACGATGTCTGATAAGCCTAGTTTATTTTTACATAAACCCTCTCTCTCAACAACAGGCCTATTTCATAGGCTCACCAATATTCCAGATTATAGGTGAAAAAGGGATACTTTCAGGTATGAAGTGATTTTCCCAAGACAGAACAGAAAGACAAACCTGGAGGCCTGACTGCAAAGAGGGACCCGACAGTTGGTTTCGGTCGAAAATATGGGATACTAGAACAGAATATGTTTTGAAATGAGTTCAAGAAAGTGACCCTGGGATTTTTACCAGTCAGCTGACACTTTCTGGGCCCTTCAGCATCTATTTGTTTGTGAGTACATATTGATAAGCGCAGTAGTTAGCTTCAAACTCAGCCTCCAGCCATTCCTCTCACACTTGCAGACGCAACTGCGTCTTCCATCTAGATCCGTCTCTCTTACTGGACCTAGGCTGGCCTCCAGATGTGCTGTTTGGGCCCATCAATGTCTCCCACAGGCTCGTGTTCTGAACACTCGTGCCCCATTTGTGGCTCTATTTTGAAAGCTGCGGTGTCTTTAGGGGTGAGACCTGGCCAGCAGAAGTAGATCAGCAGGGACAGGCTTTTGAAAGCTATCTCTACCCCTGGTTCTGGCCTGGCCAAAAGGCTCCCTCATCCACGATGTGAGAAGTCACTGTGTCATGCTCCTGCTGCTGTGGATGGAGGCACACCTGTCCCACTATGATGGACAGAAAGGGACAAAACAATTCTCTCCTTCCTTACATTGTTTCTGCCGGGTAACCTGGTTACAGTTACAGGGCACGCAAGAAATGGGGTTATCACTGTGACAGAGCTAATCCGTACTTCTCAGATGGTTAGAACTGACTTTGAGGAGAAATGAGGAAGAGTTTGAAGCTGTGGGCTTGATTAAATCCTAGAACGCTAACAAGAGCTTCCTGGTTGGTTCTGCTGGGAGTTTGGAAGTCCAAAATGTTGATAGAAATGTGAATGTGAAGTCTGAGCTCATGAGGTTTCAGATGAGAACAAGGTCTCTCATGAGAACTGGGTAGAGGTGGTTTGTGTTACTTTTGCCCAAGAATCTGGATACTTGGGTCCATGTCCTGAAAAGATGACTGAGGAGGAGTGAGGAAGCAATCAGCTAGTTGATTTGGTGGAGGAAACTTCAACAACACGTGTACCATTTCAGCTATGGCTTAGTTATTACTTGCTTTTAGCCAGGTAGTGAGAGTTTAGATAAACAAATGAGCAGACTGGACAGGAAAGGACAAAGAGCACATTTAGAGCTGTTCCAGACAAAGCAGGTTGGTAAAGAGATTCGTGCCATAAAGAGAAGCCAGGGACCATGCAGTGGGACAATAGGAAAGATGCCTTGCTATGGAGACCCCTTTCCCTGGAGGCCTCAGAATATAAGAATGCAAATTTATTTGAAACTTCCATTTCAAAAGAGAGAGAGATGAAGGAGTGCCCTGCAGAAAAAGGGATGCCTAGGAAAGGCATCACTAAGTCCAGCTGTGCAGGCACTCACAGGCTACTGTTGCTGTGGGCTATTGGCCCCAGCTATTACGACTTGGTGTTATGTATATGGTGCTGGTTTTGCAGGCATGCAGAATGCAATAGTAACAGATCACTGGGGCTTTCACCAGTGTTCTAGAGGAAACCTCATGATGTCAAGCAATGCTTAGCCAGGTCAGTTCCCTGCAGGAGGCCTCTGAGCTGAATGTGCAAGAAGCTGTGATGGTTTGACTCTGCAGTGTCCCCATGTTTTGAACCCTCAGTCCCCAGCTCCTGGCATCTCTTTGATGGCCATGAGCCTTTAGGAGGTAGGCCTGCATAGAGGAAGCAGGTTAGCAGGGGAAGGACTTTGAAGGTCATCTGTCCGTGTGTCCCCCCCTCCCTGCTGGGCTCTCTGCCCCTGGCTTGCTGCCACCTGTAGAGTTAATGCCTGCTCCTGCTGCCATCCATGACAATGCTGCTCCTCCACCACACCTTACCTGCTATGAGGACCAAATCTCTCTGGAACTCTGAGCAACATGGACCTGTGCTACTTTATTTCTGTTTCTTGTTCTTTTTTGCCTACTAGGTGTTTCGGTCATAGTGATCCAAGAAGAAGTTGCTACACCCTTGAGCAGCAGAAACGCAGAGAAAGTGACACCCTCAAGCTTCAAACAGCCTGGGAAACCCTCTGCTTTCCCAGACTCTGAGGAAACCATGGAAAAAGAATTGGCTGTTCTGCTGGAGATGCCATGAGGAAAGAAGATGCCAGCCAGCCCCAGCTGTTAGCCCAGGCTGGCCTCACATTTGCCTTCCCTTTACCACAGCCTCCCATATGCTAGGAGTACAGGTGCATGCCACCACATTTGAACACCTGCTTGGTTTTGAGGAAGTTTCAAGAGGTAAAGTTTTCTGGGTAGCCAAGCTTCAGAAGGTAAAATCATTGTCTCGTTTTTAAGGTTTAGGCGCATGTCTCACAGATGGAAGGTGGGCAGCACATCTGGTTCAGTGGGACACTGGGACAGTGCCTTAGGGGAGGGGAGGCATCAAGGACCAGTCAAGGGGACACAGATGTTAACCTACCAGTGGTTTTTTGTTTTGTTTTGTTTATTTAAAGGAAAAATCTAAACGTTAGACTTTCTCATTTAATTAAATTATTTGTAGCTAGTAGCAGAATAGGATTATCTGCTGGATCTAATCAAAGACTAAGGGTTATCGCAGGACTCACTGTTAGAGCGTCCATCCGTGGGAGGTAGTGGAAAGAACAGGAAATGGGCGTGAGAGGACCACCTCCGGGGCAAGGCCCTGAGGCGGCTCACTTAGGTCTGGAAACATCACCTTCCCTGGAACCTTCCTGACGCAGCAGCCTGCGCTCGCTCCCTACGTGGTATCCCTTCCTCCTCAGCTCTCTCACTGCCCATTGTTGCTGACTGGCTGCTTGTGTCAGGGGTCACAAAGCTCTCAGGAGTCAAGGGAAGGTTTTGTTTGTGTGTTTGTTTTGTTTGTGACTGCCATGTCCCTGGCACATGGTCAGCATTCAGTAAACAATAGCTGAATGAATGCGGGTAACTTTTGTCCCTGTTTTTTAACAGGGACAATGACATGTATATATTGTCAATAGGGTGACTACAGCCTCAACAGGGAGGGTGAATATGAAAGTAGTTTACAAATCTCAGTCTAAATTGAAAACAAAAATATTGCCTTGTTATGGTTCTGTTCTGAGTCATTATTAAAAAACATGTTCATGAAACTGATTTTCTGTTTTGATGTTTACAATTGGAAGCTTTCCCTGAAGTAGTGGCTCAGTGGAGGGAGGCCTCTGTGTGAGAGCACTCTGTGCCTCTCTGCCTCCCTGGAGACTTCTGGTCGGGCATAGCCTGATGGAACAGGACAGCTTCTCTCAGTGTCCCACATCTGCGCAGATATCTGGATTTTGGAGAAGAGAAGAGAAGAGGAGAGGAGAGGAGAGGAGAGGAGAGGAGAGGAGAGAAGAGAAGAGAAGAGAAGAGAGAAAGAGAGAAAGAGAGAAAGAGAAGAGAAGAGAAGAGAAGAGAAGAGAAGAGAGAAAGAGAGAGAGAAAGAGAGAGAGAATGAGAGGCATTACTTCAAATATAGAAAGACAGAGACACAGCTAGAGGTGCAGTGAGAGAGATGGCCAGGGTCAGGGAGAGTCAGTCAGAGGTGATGGGTCCCTCTTTTCCTTTAAATGTAAATGTAATAACTCATGTTAAAAATGTGGAGTTGGCTAATATAGAGGAAGCAAAGAAATAACAGCATATAAACTAAAACTGGCAAACCCACTGGGATGAGCCCTGGAGCTTCTCCCTGGCCTGCCCTGGATGCCCGCTGTACATGCTGTCACACACACACACACACACACACACACACACACACACACACACACGCACACACACTGCCCTGAGTGTCACAGCTATAGCAGGAACAAGTGTGAACCACCACACTCACACAGCAGATGAGAAGCAAGAGGAGATGCCATTTGCTCAATGACGCACAACTAAAAGGCTCAGGCTAGAGTTGACTCCTTTTTGCTCTTTAATCCCTGTGTCACTCATGCAGAGGTTTAAAAGAAGGTTTACAGAAAAGAAAATCCCTATTCCACACCGTTAGAAATCAGGTGTTCCCGCAGCCTGCCGCCAGCAACTCAGTACCAGTAGCCAAGTCATCACCAGCAGCCGTACCCTTTAAAAGGCCCCTGACATCACAGCCCACTCTCCTGTTCTCTCACTCTTGCTCTCTGTCTCTGTCTCTCTCTCAGGTGCCCACTCAGAGACAGCCTTTCCCTCCCCTTAATACATCTCTTGCATGAGGTCTGTTGTGTTGTGTGATCTTTGCGGCATACCTTGGCCCCAACTCACCAAGGTACCTCTGCCACATACGTCATTGGTGCCGATGACTCGGGTGGCTCTCCTGGTGTCTGCATACTTCCCCCTAGTGAGGGTCTAAGCCACACTGGGACCCTATTCCTTATCCCCAGTCCACCTGCAACAGATTCACTTTCTGGCTCACTGATCGCTGTGCATGACATCCAAAACTGACAATCGCTCAGTTTTCCCTCTCAGTCGGAGTAAATGCTTCTCTGAATATGAAAAAAATGGCAATTGAACATCTGGCACCCGTCTGGTATTCTTGGAGGTGGAGGCACCCTCAGCCACAGTCAAGGCTATAGGTGACCTTCTTCACTGACCTCACTTCTGACCATTTCCCTTGGGTGAGGCTTCATTTTGGAGCTCAGTTTTCACCTTTTGGTTTCATTTGAAAGTCCTGTTACCAGGCACCAAGTCTTTCCTCAAGTTTAGCCAAGCTAATCCCCTGGCCCCACATGGTGAGGTGATGACCCACTCTAGAGCTGTGGCTTCTCCATTCTGCCCTCCTGAGTCCTTGAGACGTCTTGGACTTCAGGCCTTGGAGCCTCTCCTCCTCATCCGTGAGAACTGCATCATCTGACCCCCTGGCTCTCCTTTGGGATTCTCTTAAGAACCCCCGACTCCACCTCGCACCCAGTTAAAGGCCTCTAAACTCATCTGCTTTCCCAGTCAAATCTGGCCTCAACATCCCTTAGATAATCAATCCAAATGTAGCGGACCGAGCAATCCAGGGACATAGAGGATTCCTCATTTCCTGTTTCTTTCTTCTCTGCTCCAAGCCTTATTTGTTTTTGTCCGACCTACCTCCACCCACACTGTGTAAATGTTGGGTCTTTAAGTTCTGTAAGTTTATTGCAAAGTGGGAGGGAGCCAGAGCTGGACCTAGCAGGAGCAGGGGGAAGCAAAAGAGCAGGTGCACACACCTGCTCTCCCCGGTAGCATCTGCTCTGAACCAAGCTGCTGTTCTAACTCTCCTAAGGCATGTACTGATCATTTGTTTGTGAATTTGATTCCAAATTCTAGACTCCAGTTCTTCAGCCTGCTGCACCTCTGGCCTGCTGTGCCCTCCACGTGGGCACCTATGTGCTTCTCTGCCTCCTGCAGCCTGCTGAACCCACATGGACATCTCCCTTCTCTCCTGCTCTTTCCTTGCTATCTCTGGCTCTAGCCTGCATCTCACAGCACCCTCTTGGTGCTTATAGGAACACACCTGCACAGTGTTCCATTTTGTGACCCTCTGTTCTTCCTCCATGGACTCAGATTTGCTTATGACAGCTTGGGCTCAGTACAGAAAGTTGGCAAACTTGATTTCCAAATTCTCACAAATCATAACAACTGCTATTGCACAGACAAATGATCCCCAAATATCTTATATCTAAACTTGCTCCACTCTATACTTTCTTTTTTTATATATATTTTTATTTTATAATTAATTTAATTTTACATATCAGCCACAGATTCCCCTGTCCTTCCTCCTCCCACCCCCAGCCTTCCCCCCAAATCTGCCCCCCATTCCCACCTCCTCCAAGGCAAGGTCTCCCCTGGGGAGTCAGCCCAGCCTGGTAGATTCAGTTGAGGTAGGTCCAGTCCCCTCCTCCCTGCACCAAGGCTGAGCAAAGTGTCTCAGCATAGGCCCTAGGTTCCAAAAAGCCAGCTCATGCACCAAGGACAGATCCTGGTCGCACTGCTTGGGGGCCTCCTAAACAGTTCACCACTCTATACTTTCTCTACTTTCCACTCTTAAAAATCATTTCTCTCTATGAATTCTTTGTGCTCTGCTCTCAAAAAAAATCTCTTAAGATTATGCTATAAACTCTTATCTCAGAATTCGTAAATTCACTGGGTATGATTTAAATCTATGAAATCTGTAACAAAAGTTGGCTTCAAATGTATAACAAAAGGCTAATAATTAAAAATCTAGACATGGGTATATATATGTGATTCAACTCTTGTTTAGGATGTGTGTGTGTGTGTGTATATATGTATGTATGTAACAATGATTCAACTCCATATGTGTGTGTATGCAACTTGGATTCAACCCTGTGTGCATATGTGTATGTAACTTAGATTCAACTCACACTTACTAGGAAGTGTGGCTTTGTTGGAATAGGTATGGCCTTGTGTCACTGCGGCAATGGGCTTTGAGGTCTCATATATGCTAGCCAGATTAAGCCATGCCTAGTGTCTCAGACCACTTCCTGTTGCTTGTGAGTCAAGATGTAGGACTCTCAGTTCTTTCTCCAGTACCATGTCTGTCTGTACTCCATATCACACCGTGATGATAATGGACTAAACCTCTGAAAATGTAAGTCACCCCAGTTAATGCTTTTCCTTTATAAGAGTTGCCATGGTCATGGTGTCTCTTCACAGCAATAGAAACCCTAACTAAGACAGGAAGCAACAAGTCTTAAATATTTTGGATAGGCATAGATTTTTTTAGGATGATACAAATTTAAGGTTATATTTGATATAACATACTATATGTGTGATTTGTGTCTGGTTTAGACTATAATGTATATGATTATAAAACTTTAAGGTTGGGTGCTGGAGAGATGGCTCAGAGGTTAAGAGCACTGGCTGCTCATTCAGAGGTCCTGAGTTCAATTCCCAGCAACCACATGGTGGCTTACAACCAACTATAATGAGATCTGGTGTCCTCTTCTGGCATGTAGGCATACATGCAGACAGAATCTGTATGCATAATAAATACATAAATCTTAAAAAAGAAAGCTTTAAGGTTATAAAGGTCTATTCAGATTAACAAATGCTGACTTAAGGTTTATGTTTATCTACTTATGTCTTTGCTAACTGTTTAACATCAAGCTACTAGAAAATTTAGATAAGTAACAACATATGTTTGATTTATAAGGTATATTTGATAATCAAGATTTATAAACTCAGGTTCACAGCAATATTGGTCAAATTTCTTTGTCTTTTAAGCTTTAGCTATTTAGACAAACTAAGTCATAAAAAACTGCAATATTCCATAATGATGCACTATAAAAGGATCAGTAAAGTTGCCAGTCTCTCTATGGAATGTATCTATGATTAAAAGTTTTATTTTGGCTGGGCGGTGGTGGCACATGCCTTTAATCCCAGCACTTGGGAGGCAGAGCCAGGCGGATCTTTGTGAGTTCAAGACCAGCCTGGTCTACAGAGCGAGATCCAGGAAAGGCACAAAGCTGCACAGAGAAACCCTATCTTGAAAAACCAAAAAAAAAAAAGTTTTATTTTGATACTAAAAGAACTTTCATTCAAAAATTGTTATTTTTTTAAAATAATTTATTTAAATTTATTTTATGTACATTGGTGTGAAGGTGTCAGATCCCCTGGAACTGGAGTTACAGACAGTTGTGAGCTGCCATGTGGGTGCTGGGAATTGAACCCGGGTCCTCTGGAAGAGCAGCCAGTGCTCCTAACCACAGAGCCATCTCTCCAGCTGCCCCCCAAATTGATATTTTTTAAGGCTGAACCTAACAGATATGAAATGTAAAGTCCTATTCTCATAAAAGCTACTAACTGATTGCAAATTGTTAAGGATAATTAAGACATGCAAGTTAATGGTCAGTCACCTTATAAAGAATCAAACTCTTTAATATGTCCAGACTAATGTAATTAATTACAGGAATAGCCTTATGTAGCCTCCTGTATATGTTTCAAAGTTAAGCCTAAAGCAAATAACTAAATCAGGTATACTTAATAGATAATGGTCCTCAAAGTCTTCAGAGATCTGCTGAATAGGGCATTTAAAATGTTCCATAAAAAAAGCTTTTTGTGATAGAGAGAAGTGCCAGCTCCTGGAAGCACCCCTAATCTCCTCCAAAGAAGATGATGGGGCACAGAAGAACCTCCACCTGAAGCTTGCTTTAAATGTGGCAAAGCTGACCACTGGGTGAAAACCTGCCTTCACCTTGCCCACTGCCAGACCCTGTCCAGGCTGTGGACAAGCAGGACACTGGGGAATTGATTGCCCTGCTTTCTCTAGATCATCAAGTTTTTTCTCCACAAGAAAGTCTGTTGGAGCTTCTGGGCCTGGCAGCTGAAGACTGATGCTTCCCCAGGACCTCTGTTCACAGTGGCCGCAGAGGAACCTAAGGGGATTGTCCGGGTAGCCAGTAATCTTGTCATTTTTAATAGATTCGGAAACTGCTTGGTCTGCACTTCCTGCTTACTCAGGTAAGATTTCTCCTTCTCTGGTCTCTGATGGCCTTGATGACTAGGCTAGTGACAACTCTGTCAGTTTAACAGCAGCAACCAAGGCTTCAGCTGCCTCCTCAGTTCTCTTCACATGTAAAAATCAGGCCTCAGGCCTCACTTTCCTAGACCTACTATTAGGTCTAGGAAACTGTCTAGAAACAGTTTACCTGCTACCAGACTCTAAAAAGAGATAAACTCCCAAAACAGATTTCAATTTCAATGTAACTTTTTGTTATTCCTTTGTTTAAAGAAACTCACTTGACAATGATTGCTCTCAGTAATCAACCACCTGTGTCTTGTGGTGTAAAGTTTATGTGAGGTCTGAGGATGAAAGCTTAAGTTGTGAGAATCTAAAAAAATGCTTTAGGGTCTAAGAAGTTGTGTAAATGCAAGTTATAAAGATCTGAGGACATGAACTCTTAAGTTGTGATAAGTGACTTAAGGTATTTAAAAAAAATGAAGCTGGGCGGTGGTGGCGCATACCTTTAATCCCAGCACTTGGGAGGCAGAGGCAGGTGGGTCTCTGTGAGTTTGAGGCCAGCCTGGTTTACACAGCTAGTTTCAGGACAGCCAAGGCTACACAAAGAAACACTTTCTCAAAAAACCAAAACCAAAACCAACCAAACAAAAAGTTTCAGATTTCTTTCCCTCTTTATGCAAACCAATCAGAAAAAGATAAATACTGTATTTAAAGGTACTAAGAATAGTCAAATTTATAGAATAGAAAGCTGAATTGCAGTTACCAGGGCCTGAGAGTGTGGTTGTTAATGACCATAGAGTTCAGATTTGCAAGGTGAAAGTGTCCCAGAGACCTGTTTTGTGGGATCATCCCTAACAGGCTTGAGGACCAGATGGCTCAAACAAGTAAAAAAGATACTTTCTGAGAGCCAGCCTGGGTCTGCCTGATGGTCTTAGCAACAGCAGCTGAGACATGATCTGGAGATGACCTGGACCAATGAGAGGCATCCATGTCACACCAGCTGATGCATATTCATCAGACCTCCCCCAAGGGTGGGGTGGAGGGCATATAAGGCTTGCCTCTTCCTGAATAAACTGAGCTTGTTGTTTCGACATTCTCCTGGAGTCTGTGTGGTTTGACTCTGCGCCTACTTATCCCCCTCCCCCAAAGGGAACAACAGCAAGGACCCTGCTACACTGTTTACAGTGTGAATAAACTCAACACTACTGGACTGCGTATTTAAAAGAGGTTAATGGGGTGGAGAGATGGCTCAGTGGTTGAAAGTGCTTGATGCTCCTGCAGAAGCTATGAGTTCAGTTCTTAGCACCCATGTCAAGTGGCTGACAATCTCCTGCAACACCAGCTCCAGGCCCTCTTCTGGCCTCGGTAGACATCTGAACATGTACACATGCATATACACATGCAAATAAAAGCAAAATCTTTTAAAATGGTTAAAAATGAAATCTTAAATTTTTCTCCTGCTGTGCGCTCCTCCCTCCCCCCTCCCCCACCAGACAGGGTCTCACAATATAGTTCTGGCTTCCTGGAACCTGCTATGAAGATCAAGATGGCCTTGAACTCACAGAGATCTGCCTACCTCTGCCTCTTAAGTTTTGGGATTAAAGGTATATGCTACCATATCCAGCTGCTATGTCTTTTTAACCAACAAAACACACACACACACACACACACACACACACACACACACACACTCAAGCCTTTAAAATCTTCAGCTATCTGATATGTAGAAAAGATGATTTTTCATGCGGAGTTGGAGATGTAGATCCCTTGAGTATTCACTCTTCTTAAACTCTTTTCTTACCCTAGAGGAAGTGTTCCAACGACATCCACGCTGTAGGACTCCTGCAAGTTAAACCCTGCGGAAATGCCAGTTCCCATCACCACCTACAACAGACACAAAACCAAAAAGACTTTAGAGCCAAGTCCTGACACACCACAAAATCAAGGCTCAAAGAATGTGTTGATCTGGAAATCTATTCTCACTTCTCAGGGTTAGGAGGGGATCTTCAGCTGCTGTCGACTCCTCTCAGTGACTTTACCCCACAGAGAGCCCTACAGCCTCAGGCCTGAGTCAGTGCCATTTATTTGTGCTCTGTTCCCAGCTGAGGTATCCGGTTAGCTGACTGCAGCCGGAGGCCATCACTGGGGTTGACCTTGAGTTTGGGACAGGTAGGCCACATGATATGTGTGGTGAGGTTGGTAATGTCAGCCTGTCACCATGGAGCCCACATTTGGCTTTAGAATTCTGCTGCTGCTGTCCCTCAACATGGTCAGTAGCCTCCCAGAGTGGCACATAATTTTCCCCAGGTCCAGAGTATACAGCATGCCATCCAGAGCAGTGTTCCCAAGGCCTAGATTTATGTGAGGTATAAACCTAGACCCTCCGAGCAGAAGAGCCTCACAGGAGGTGTGATAGCTACTCGCTTTATCCCCAAGAACTGCTGTTTCCAGAGCTTTTGGAAGGGGCTATCCAGGAGAGAAGGAAGGCGAGCTCTAGGGATGGGCGACTCCTACAGCAGTAGTCTCTGTATGATGGCTAGTGACGTCAACCTGCTGTCAGCCACAGCAGGCTCCAGGCACCAGTGTCTGTGGCTCCCTTCCGTGAAATGACTGTGATGTTTGTAGCAGTCATGTCTGTCGACTTTAATGGAAACTGTTATGTGTCTCAAACTGGAGGCATGCCCAGAATAGTAAACTCACAAAACAAATATGGTTTAAGTACCTAGAGGCTCAATTTTATGTGGTGGTAACTAATTACTAAACCGTTGTTTTCCTATTGACATGAAGAGATGTACCACAGAATGCAAAATTAAAAACAAATTTATAATAAAAAATAAAGTTCATGCTTAAAAGGAACCATGAAGACCCTGTCGTCAAACTTTTCACGAGAACTTTTTCTTCTCTTTTCTCTATGGACTGCATAGGTAAGAAGTTTATTTGCTTCAGGTTGCTTATGGGGGGCGTGCAGGGAAGGTTACATTTTATTGATAATTGAGTGTGTGTCTCTCTGTGTAGGTACATGCCACACTTCATGTGGAGGTCAGAGGACAACTTTTGGGAGTCAGTTTTCTCCTTCCACCACATGGGTCCTGGGGATGGAACTCATTGTCGGGCTTGGCCACAAGTGTCCTCATCCACTGAGCTATCTACTGCTCAGGCAAGAGGTTTAAAAAGCCCATGGAAGGTATTATTGAAAGACTGCAATTTCAATGACACTTGTGGAGAACCACTCCCTGAGGAAGCGTGAGAGAATCTGGGCAGTGGACAGAACTGGTACCCAAGGCAGGAAAGGCCTCCTGCATCATTTACTTCCTCAGCAGGCTTTGCTGCCCTTCACCTGGCAAAGCTGGCCTACACCTCTTGCTGTTTGAAGTAGAAACTGGTATTCTGCACTGAATCCTAGCTAGAGAGGATTCTGAAACTGTTAGAGATGGTCTTTTTTGCCTTTTCTTGTTCCAAGACAGGGCCAGGGCGTGGCTCAGGGGCAGACACAGTCCTAGCATTCAGGAAGCTCCTAATCAGATTCCAAGCACAGAATAAAAGGGGAAAAAATAACTGGTGGGGTGTTGTCAAGACCAAGGCGAGGACGAGGGCGGAAGGGGTCGAGCTCTCTGTGTGCTTACTAGACAGGTGTTTTGCAACTGGAGCTTCCCTCTTCAGATCCACAATGATTTTGTTGCTCTTTTCTTTCTTTTAAAACACAAGTTCTCCCTATGTATCCCAGACTGGCCTTGAAATCATAACCCTCCTGAATCACCTTCCCAAGAGCTGGGATCATAGACACGTGTGGCTGACATCTGTTATTTTTTGAAAAAAATCTTTGTGAGGTCCAAACTTTCTACTTGGGAATCCACTGGGGCTGTGATTTTAAGGGCTCAGTGTCACTGTGCAGACTTCTGGTTGGAGGTAGCTCATGGTCTGAACATCAATTCAGACCACGTCCTTCTGATCTTCGCAAAAACTGGGTGTTCTGGGGTTGCTCTCTGTGAAGAGGGGTGAGGAAGCAGGGTTCACTCTGACTCCAAGGCTAAGGGCTATATAGTGTCCACTCCATGTACACATCCATTAATAAATAATTGTGGTTACTTATGAACATAGTATGGTTTATCTCAATATGTATGCATGTTTTCACAAAACACTACTAACTTTTCAGCCATGAATATGTTGTGAGATATTTGGACTTGACTTATGTGAGACTGTGAGGTATTTTTCTCAGTTTAGAAGTACCAGAAAACAGAAAGTGGGGGAAATTTTGTCTTTTCAAAATGGAAGACACTTTATTAAAGTAAGTAAAGCTATTGAAGTTATTAATGGGTTATTAAAGTAATGTGTGATTTTTTTTGTTTTGTTTTGTTTTTTGAGACAGGGTTTCTCTGTGTAGTTCTCGCTGTCCTGGAACTCTCTTTGTAGACCAGACTGGCCTCAAACTCACAGAGCTCTACCTGCCTCTGCCTCCCGAGTGCTAGGATTAAAGGTGTGAGTCACCGCCACCCAGCATAATGTGTGATCTTTAAAAAACAAGCAGGTAATGGAAAAAACTTAAGGAAAACAAGTCCCTCCAAATCCCATCTCTCATAGATAACCAAGGTTAACTTCTTCACTTAGGTTTTAAAACTCATCTATGTCTATGTTTTAATGCATTTTTTAAAAACTATTTTGTTAGTTGTTCTGCAGAATGGGGGAGGACCCTCCAGCTCCCAGTCCCTCCATCACCCACTTCAGAATCCCTTGCAGGAGCAGGTGCATGCGATAACAGGGGCTGAACAGGCCACCATCTTGCATGTACTTACAGCAAAGAACTCTAGAGGAATGGGTGCTGGCAATTTTTCTTTAAATCTCTCATTAAACTCCTTGCCACCCAACAGCAAACCAAAAACCATCAGGCCAACGCCTAGGGAACACACGTTGAGGTTTTTAACATTCTGCAACACAGCAACTGTACTCTGTAACACAGTGAACACTGCAGGTTTACATCAAGCCGTGGCTCCTGGTCTGCAAGACAGCACGCGAGGTACCTAGACAGGCAGAGACAGTGTGACAGAGGCTAGCTGAGTGGAGAGGAGGGGAGACTGCTCTGTGAGTGCAAAGCTCCCATGTGGGTGCTGAAAAGGTTCTAGAAACGGAGGGTTACCACAGTTGCACGGCAGAATGGACACGCTTAATTCTACTGTACTGTACATTTAAAAATAATGTGAACAGTGAGATACATTTTGTTATGTATCTTTAAAATATTTGATTTTTTTGATCAGTCTGCATGTGTGCCTGAGTGTATGTATTTGAACAACATGCATAGAGGAGCCCATGAAGGTCAGAAGAAGGATCAGATCCCCTGGCACTGGAGTTACAGGCGATTGTGAGGCTCCACGCGGGTGCTGGGAGAAACCCAGGTCTCCTGTAGGGGCAGCAAGCACTCACTGCTGAGGCGCCTCTCCGGCCAAGCCTCTTGTTGAATATATTTTACCATAGTAAAAAAGTCTCCAAAAAATTCAGCTGAGCCTAAACTGAAAAGAGAGGTGGGTGGAGGAGAGCTAGTGTAAAATTCAATGGTGGAGTGTGTATTGGGCATGCCCCTGGCCCTGGGTTCAACCCTCAGCACACAAACCAAAAGGTTTCAGTCTGAAGCATTTCTCTTTGTATCTTCTACAGATTAGAGGCATTTTCTTTAACCTAACCACACAACCTTATACTCACAATTCTTACCCAACAACATTATGGCTTTGTTGTTCTGTTTTGCTTGAGACAGGATCTCACTAGGAGTCCTTGAACTCATGTTCCTCTGGAGTGTTAGTACTGGCATGCTCCACTACGCAAGCTTTTCATATGCTGATATCGGAACGTAGCTCATATAAAATTCAGAAAAATACCTCTGGGGCTGAGTTGTGAATGTTATGAAAGAATCAGGGTCAACCCCACAGAATACAGGAGTCGATACCTAGCAAAGCTTTAGAAATCTGACTTAGCAATTGTCGTGGGAAGGTGACAGGTGAAGCCAGGCAGGCTTTGGAGCCAGGAGAATGATGGCTAGGAAGAAGCCCAGGAGAGCTAGAGAAGAAAGCTAGCATCTTAGGGCTATGGTCTGGATACCCCAAATATAATCATTTCATCTGAACCCAACACAGCAGAGAGCCCACCATACCTGCCCTGCACAGCCTAGTGCTCATGCAGGTACAGACTGCATTTCCTCTAATGGTAAGTCATTTTGAGAAGTCTCAGAGTATGAGGTGTATTTCCAGCTATCACGAGAAATTAATAATTTGCGGGATATCCTTACAGTTTGATTCCTGTATTATCAACTGCGGAATTCAATTTAAATGCCCAGAATTGTCCCAGAACCCTAATCTAAAGGTGTCTGTACTCAACTTTCAGAGCATCCCGTTCCCCTTCTTACAGCACTTAAGATAGTTTGTGATGCACATTTGTACAATCATGGTTCACCATGACTGTCTTCCCATTGGACTGTCAGCCCCAAGGTCAACACTGTCTGCTCAGCTTGTCACTCATCTCAGTGCCTAGTGAAGGCCTGGCAGAGAAACACCTGCAAAGGCTACAGTCAAGGAGCCGAAAATGTCCTCTGTAGTATTTCACTGTCAACTGGCTACAATTACTTCAGGGGCCATTTAGAAATGCTTTTATTGTTTTGTTTCATTTTTGTTTGTTTGTTTTTGTTGTTGGATTCTAAAAATAGGTTTTGTAGTAGTTGTTATTATTTTGTTTTTAAGTATTTTATCTGTGTGTGCATGTGTATATGTGTGTTCCCCCAATGAAGCCAGAAGGGGGTGCTGGATCTTCTGGAGCTAGAGACACAGGCAAGTATAAGCTGCCTGACGTGGGTGATAGGAGTTCACTCTGGCACCCTGCAACAGTAGCAAGTACTCTTAACAGCTGAGATGTCTCTCCAGTCCCCATTCAGGATTTGGGAAACTATTTTGTTAATGATTTCTAGCTATATTGTATTGTGTGAAAAAATGTTGAACTTTCAGGATTTGTCATTAACTTCCTATAATTAGCTTTGACCCGATCAGTTGTTTTTATGGTGCACTTGCAAACAGCTTCCACTTTCTCTATTGTGTATAGTCTAGACACGTTTCATTATATTAAACTGATTATTTATCTTACTTAAGCCATTTATAGCTCTTTTTTTTGCCTGTTTGAAAAAGCAGCTTTTTAAAAGAGATGCCTTTCTTATTATATCTTCTGTTTTTTTGTTTTTTGAGACAGGGTCTCACTATGTAGCCCTGGCTGGCCAGGAACTCACTATGTAGACCAGGCTAGCCTCAAACTCACAGAAATCTCCCTACTTCTGCCTCCAAAGGTGCTAGGATTAAACATGTGTGCCACCACACTCAGCTTTCTATGATATCTTTAAGTTATTTATTAGTGTCCAAAAACAAAAAACAAAACCCACCCACTATAATTTGGTCTTAAAGGCTGTCCCTTCAGCTAATTAGAGTGACTGGTGCAGACACCAGCAGAGCCTTAATAACAAACTCCTTCTGAAGCCGGGAGAATCACATACCCACAATGTGGGCTTCAGGCTTTAACCTTTGTTCTAGCCCTCTTCTCAGAAAGCCTCAGAGGAAGAAGGTGAAAGACAAACAGAAGCAAACAGGGAGGGGTAGGGTGTGGGGAGTCAGTGAGTCAGGAGTCTCTTACTTACATACACCACTGAAAAGATCCCACTGTACCGCTTTGTTTTAACCCCAAACAGGTATTTTAACATGGAGGTGAACACATGCACAGCAGCTGCAGTGGTAAACCCTCGCACCAAAGGCTCCGTGAGATATATGGCCACAAATCCAAACCTACAGACACCTAGGCAAAACTATAGTTTTAAAATGACAAAGAAACAAACAGCATGGTGAGTTAGAAAATGGCAATCAGCAGAAAACAGGTGATTTCTTTCTAGGTTATTTCCTAATCCTGTAGACTTAACTGTAACTGTGGCAGCTAACAGATCGCCAGTTATAAATAATGCTAAACCTGCAATGGCGTGAGTCCCTCAGAACCTTGGCCATGTGTATCCTCTGCTGGTGAAGGACTCATTCATGCAGGCAATACACATGCCATTCCCCCCAAGCTCATAAAGGAGGCCTCTTCCCCAAACTACCACCCACTCCATCAAACTTATTTTGCTTTTGGAATATCTAGAACACTCAAGGGAAGCTTGCTAGTCATTTTTAGTGGTAGCTAAGGTATCCACTGGGCGGCTGTTACCAGCATCTTGAGCCCTCAGCTTTGGAGTTTTGCTGTCTGGCACTGCCCACACAGAGTGAGACCAGCTAAGAGAATTCAATAGGCATTTCACAGACTGAAGTCCATCTCCTCACACTGGAGTCTCACCTGAATGATTCCTGAAAGTAAGGTCACAGACATGGCGACTTTCACTCGTAATGCATCTCTGGCTTCCGTACCATTGGTTGCGTTTACTCCTCCTGGGATGACTATATCATCTGGTACTAACCGAACAGCCACACCACCAATCATCAAGCTAATAACAGCAAAAGGACCTGGAACAGGGGCGCATGAATGAGCACTGTTCAGAAGCTCAGGAAGTTAATCCAGTAGCTCTGACATGATGATCAAGAATAACCCCTGCTCAGGGGCTCATAATTTTAACCAAAAGAATGACCCTGAGTCATTTTTATCAAAAAGCAGGGAACCCGAGTGACTTCTGAGGTCTATGGTGATATTTTATTTGTACTGAAATGTGATTTTATTTGTA